>QRFJ01005688.1:0-25193 GCA_006176705.1 Cocos nucifera
ATGGGGTGTTCTTATGATGTGTAGGGGTGCTGTGCGTGTTCGTCCTTAATCAGAAACCCAAAACTTACTTTCTGCAAAATCCTAGATCCTGAAACCCTAGGATTTATTGTGCATATTTTGTTTATGAACCCTAAACTTAATTAAGAATTAAGTTTATATGAAATATTAATTAGGTCTAAAATTGAGAATTTCAGATCTAAGACATATTCATAATACTGGGTTCGGGCTTGGGTAGCTCAATTAGGTCTAAGCGGTTGATCAAACCGAATCAAGAGTTGGTTAGATGGGATCAACAATGCTTAAATTGACCAGCCTAATAGGATTAAGTCTGGGTCAAGATCGAGTCACATGAGTCAATCGATCAAGCTAAGACCTAATTAGGCTCAGAGGTTAGAGTCTGGATTGTAGGCTAACCCAATTGGTTCTGACTCAACAATTTGGTGTCTAAGGTAAGTTTGGCACATACGACCGACTGATTTTTAATTGGAAGCTACTCGACTTGAATGCGTTCTTGTACGAGTTAATGGCATATTCCTTCCACCGATCTCACTTATCCTGGCCATATCTGTTGACACAGTTCTTGATCTGAGGTGGTCAATAATCCGAGCTAACCCATGCCACTAGGTTAGTCATAATTGTTATGACTATGTCAAGTCTAGTTTAATGAGACCTAAATCAAATTCTCCCTAAGAAAAGATTAAGTCTAAGGTCTTCCACCATTGTAGATGTGCGGGCCCTTTTCCCGGGGTTGATTGTTCTCGACTGGATACAGTGGCTCAGTTGCACAAAAAGGGAAGACGCAACCATGTCTATTAGGCATTGGATGCTATGGGCTGGAGGATGAGTTGGGCTCAATATTCTAGGATACGGTGAGAGACTCAATTAGGAATCCCAGTCTATGCAAATGGTGGGTCTGACTTAACTAAGGAGTGGATCAATATTCTGGATACATGGTGAGATTCATGAATTAGAGACCAAGTTTGGGTGCACCATGATTAGAGAATCATTGAACAAGAGTTGTTCACTCATTGGCTAACCCATCACCAATAACTGTTAGGTGAGGTGATGAGTCAGTTGGTGAGACCGCACACCACCCACTAGAAATCATCAATCGTGGAGATTTTTGCATCTCTACAGAGGGAGTGTAGGGATCCGAGAAAATAGTGGGAGCTAATTTGTTTAAAAATAAAATCCCTAAACAAATTGGTCAAGTCTTAAAATTATAAGTATCTAACTAGAATCTTTGACTCTCTATAGAAAAATGTCTGCGTCCAACCCACTAGCACGTATCCTAGGACACCCATAGACTGACTGGACCCAATTATAAAGATTGGCTCAGGAAACTACAAAATTATTTTGGATTTCGAGAAGTTAACTCATGTATTGGACCAGGATCCCTCCCACCTTACCAGCTCCGTCCCATCCACTGAACAGAGAAGTCTCTGGAAAAATGGATTGACGAAGATAATAAGGCCAGATACTACATGTTGGGCTCGATGTCTGATGAGCTCAAGCGCCAACATGAAGATATCAGGACTGCTCGCCAAATGTTGGCTCACCTACAGGAGATGTTTGGTGAACAGAGTCACGCAGCCAAGTATCAAGTCACAAAATGACTTTTTAAGGCTAAGATGCGTGATGGGCAGTCAGTCCAAGATCACTGTCTGATGAATGATCAAGGACATGAAAGAGCTTGAGAAGCTCAGGTGTGAAGTTGGACTTGGACCTGCTACAGAATGATATAATTATTCTGCAATCCTTGACTGATGCATATGGGCAATTCATCATAAATTACCACAAGCATAAACTTCAAAATTCCTTGGCCGAATTAATGAATATGCTGGTCACCACTGAGCTTTCTATGAATGATTCTAAAGGCTCAGTTCTTGCTATGGAATGGACTTCTTCCAAAAGAAAGTCTTATGGAAAGAAAAAGAAGTCTTTTGGAAAGAAAAAGAAGTCTGTGAAAAGCAGAAAGGTGGAAGGAAGGAAAGAAGAAAAAGACAGAGCTGAAGAAAAAGGCCGCTGAAGAAGGTCAAAGTCAAAAAAGTGTTTCCATTGCAACAGCGACGGCCATTGGAAGCGGAACTGCCCTACTTACCTGGCCACCCTGAAGAACAAGAAGGAAGGTCCTTCTGGAGGTATGCTCGTTATTGAGTCTAACCTTACGGTTTCTTCTGCATCCAGTTGGGTGCTTGACTCTGGATTCTAGTGCTCATCTGTGCACTTCTATGCAGGGTCTTGAGGATAGCAGGAGGCTGAGGGATGGAGACATGATCCTACGCATCGGTAAAAAATGGAGCAAGAGTTGCTGCAGTAGCCGTGGGAACATACCCTCTTCGATTACCATCTGGTTTTAGACTTAGTTTTAAAAGACTGTTATTATGTGCCTGCAGCTAGCAGGAATTTGATTTCTGTTTCATGCTTAGCACTAGAGAAGGCTATGTGATTACCTTCTTTAAGGACCATTGTAACATTCTTTATGAAAGAAATAAAATTGCAAATGGTTTTCTTTATTAATGGTCTTTATCAGCTACATATTGATGTATCCTATTTTTAACTATCGAGCAAAACGTGAATGCCATGAAATGACCTAGGGATAGTCCAAACGACAGATATCTATGGCACCTGAGATTAGGTCATATAGCAGAAGATAGGATTAACAAATTGGAGAAAAATGGGCTATTGAGTCCATTGACTTTCGAGTCATATCCAACTTGTGAATCTTGTCTTCAAGGCAAAATGACTAAACTCCCTTTTGTTGGACATGGGGAAAGGGCCACAGATCTCCTTGCCCTAGTACATACTGATGTGTGCGGCCCATTTGATGTACCGGCTAGAGGCAATTTTGTCTACTTCATTACCTTTACCGATGATCTGTCTAGGTATGGGTATGTGTATCTTATGAGACACAAGTCTGAAGCTTTTGAAAAGTTCAAAGAATTCAGACATGAAGTAGAAAAACAAAAACTGGAAAACCCATTAAGGTTCTTCGATCAGATCGAGGAGGTGAATACCTTAGTTGGAAATTTCCTAGACTATCTCAAGAAAAATGGCATAGTCTCTCAATGGACTCCACCAGGAACACCTCAACTCAATGGAGGTTTCAGAAACGGAGGAAATCGGACCCTATTAGATATATGGTCCGATCCATGATGAGCTTCACAAAGACCTTTCCCTGATTTTCTTTGGGGACATACTGTTTGTTAACTTCAATATACTTACTGAATAGGGTTCCCTTCTAAAACCGTTCCTACCACACCGTATGAGATATGGCATGGTAAGAAATCCAAGTCTGAGTCATCTCAGAATTTGGGGTTGTCCGGCTCATGTCAAAAGACAACAAGCGGACAAGTTAGAGTTTAAGGTCCTTTAGAGCTCGATTCATAGGATATCCTAAAGAGTCATTAGGATATTATTTCTACATTCCAGAAGATCCACAATGTGATTGTGAGTCGACATGCCATCTTTCTTGAAAAAAAATAGTTTATTCAAGATAGCGGCATTGGAAAGCAGATTAAGCTTGATGAGAAAGTCTCACAAGTAGCAACGAGCTAAGGACCAAATTGGAACCAAATCAGGTTGAGCCAATCCAAGAACACTACCTCCTCCACCTCGTAGATCGGAAAGAGTTTTCCGTCCATCCTCCTGAGAAGATACTTAGGTACTTATTTCAGAGGATGTAGAGAAAATGTTCCTCATAGGTAATGGTGCTTCATGGTGATGATCCCAAAACCTACAACGAGGCGATATCAGATATCGACTCTGAGAAATGGCTTAGAGGCAATGAAGTCAGAAATTGACTCGATGCACTCAAACCAAGTCTGGACCTTGGTAGATCCACCAGAAGGTATAGTACCTATTGGGTGTAAATGGATCTTCAAGAGAAAGATTGGTGCAGATGGGAAATGTGGAGACATTCAAGGCTAGATTAGTGGCAAAAGGTTATAGTCAACGTGAAGGCATTGACTATCAGGATACCTTTTCCCAGTAGCTATGCTAAAATCCATCCGCACATTGCTTGCTGTTGCAGCCTATTTCGATTATGAAATATGGCAAATGGACGTGAAAATGGCATTCTTAAATGGATATCTTGAGGAAGATATCTATATGGAACAGCCGCTAGGTTTCACATCCAGTGATGACTGATCACAAGGTTTGCAAGCTGCAAAGGTCCATATATGGACTTAAGCAAGCATCTCGGAGCTGGAACACTCATTTCAATGATGTGATCAAAAAGTTTGGTTTCATCAAAAATGAAGAGGAACCATGTGTTTTCAAAAGGGTCAGTGGGAGCGCTGTTGTCTTCCTCGTATTGTACGTGGATGACATCCTCCTTATTGGGAATGATATTCCCATGTTGACATCAGTCAAGATGTGGTTGTCCAAGGAATTCTCCATGAAAGACCTAGGTGAAGCATCCTTTATTCTAGGAATTAAGGTCTATAGGGATAGACCGAATAGGATGCTAGGACTTTCACAGAAGATGTACATAGAGGAAGTACTAAAGAGGTTTAGTATGGAAAACTCTAAGAGGGGATTAATACCCTTCAGACATGGTATTCATCTTTCCAAGAAGATGTGCCCTAGCACACCTGAGGAAATAGAATGCATGAGCAAGATCCCTTATGCTTCTGCAATAGGGAGCCTCATGTATGCCATGCTATGTACACGACCTGATATAGCCCATGCTGTGAGTGTCACAAGCAGATATCAGTCAAATCCAGGTGAAGAACACTGGACTTCTGTGAAATGTATCCTTAAGTACTTAAGAAGAACTAAGGATATGATGTTGGTCTTTGGTAATGGAGAACTCCAAGTCCAGGGATATACAGACTCGAGATTTCATGTCCGATATAGATGATCGAAAGTCGACATCTGGGAGTCTGTTTGTGTGCAATGGTGGTGCTGTCAGCTGGAAGAGTTCCAAGCAAACTGTGATAGCAGATTCCACCATGGAAGCAGAATATATCGCTGCATCAGAGCTGCAAAGGAAGCATTCTGGTATAAGAAGTTTGCTGCAGAGAATCGGAGTGAATGCCATCAGATGCCATTCCTCTATACTGCGATAACAACAATGGCGCCATAGCCCTTGCTAAGGAGCCAAGAGGTCTCACCAAAAATCCAAGCACATTGAGCGGCGATACCACCTCATCCATGATTACCTCGAGAAGGGTTACGTTGAGAGGTCAAGAGAGTCAACTCCACAGATAATGCAGTGGATCCCACTTACAAAGCCGTTGGGCCAGCAACAGAAGATCGAAGCCCACCTTGAGAAGATGGGACTTAGACTTGTAGCCAATTGGCTTTAGGACAAGTGGGAGATTGTTAGATATATGTGCCCTAGAAGCCAGAATTGGCTGACACTTGTAATACACTTCTAGGGGCAAAATTATAATTTTGACTATAAATCAATAAAATGGGTTATTTTCTATCACATATGTGTATTTAGTGTCTGTGATACATCCTTTGAGTTAATGGTAATGATAATTCATATTTTCAAGAGTTGAAAATTTAAGACATGAATTTTCAATCATTATTAACTCATAAAATGCTTCCGACCATAGGATCATCATGAGGATGAGGATGGTGATTGATCCAGGAAGGTTGGTGTACAATCGCTTCTCTTATAGTAGATGAGTCTTGAGTCTATGGTGTAGAGACACCAGAGCGAGAGTATAGGTACTCGTTAGAGAACGAGGGCTCTGAGCGTGACCACCTCGAGTAGTCATAAGGAAGTCTACTTTCTTATCGATGACTGACTCAAAGCTATAGTGGTATGTCTGGTTCTTTGACCTGAGGTGCATCGGCAGTTCACCTTGAGGGTGTTATAGTTTGACTACACCATGACTCGGTCTCCTAGCCATTCGGAACCTTAAGATGTATGTTGGCTGTTGGTGCAGATTTTGGTTGACGCCGGATCGAGCTAGAGTGGAAGGGGACGAGGTCACCGTCGGTGATCTACAAAATAAAGTCCCATCCAGAGTCGATGGGTAGCTCCGGCAGGACCCTCCGACGGCCAAGTTAGCTCTGGCCAATAGAAATGGAGTGCTCAGTGTGGAGTTCGGTAGAGTTTCGAGGAGGAGATTAGAGCTTAGAACCTAGCATAAGCATATCTGGAGGATCCTTTTTTGTAGGCGGAGCTTGTTGTAACTGCCTTGATTAATGACTGTCGTAACCATCCTGATCAGTGCCAATCATTATTGACTTGATAAATGCCGATCGTTATTATCGTGCAGCCGTTTAGTAGTGGGATCGCCTGTAGGAATCCATCAATAGTTTGTAAGGAGTTCGGCTTTCATAGAAGTTCGACTGGAGGAGTCCAGCTGCTGAGGAGTTTGGCTCCCGTAGAAGCCTAGCCGAAGGAGATGTCTGGGGAGTTTGGCTCTTGAGTAGTTTGGCCACTAACAAGTTTGGCCGGGGCTCGACTGCTAATGAGTTCGACCGACTGAAGGGATTTGGAAGGGGCTCGGCCGCTAAGGAGCTCGGCTAAGGCTTGTCCGTTGAAGCTTTTTCTTGACTACTAGTTGCATTGTTGGTTGAGCATCCGACTGGACTTCGGTGGGAGCGGGGTTTATCCCCAACAATAGTCCCCCTACTTCTGAGTTTGAAATTCGAAGGAAGAAAGTACCAAAATAGACGACTGTCGAAGTCCTTTTCCGGGCTCCGCACCCATTGAAGTTGAAGTTTGGGGGATCATATCTCCTGTCCCAAAGGTTACCTCGAGAGAGATCTCATCTCCTACAGTTGAGATTGATATGGGTGCTCGGGGGAGATCTTGCAGTCGAGGATGCCTCGGGGGAGATCTTATCTCCTACAACCGATGTTGCCTCAGGAGAGATCTTATCTCCAGCGGTCGAGGTTGCCTCGGGGGAGATCTTATCTCCTATGGCCGAGGTGAGGTTGCCTCAGGGGAGATCTTATCTCCAGCAGCCAAGGTTGCCTCGAGGGAAATCTTATCTCTAGCAGCCGAGGTTGTCTCAGGGGAGATCTTAATCTCCAGCGTCGAGGATGCCTCGAGGGAGATCTTATCTGTGGTCAACGTGAGGTTGCCTCGGAAAGATCTTATCTCCAGCAGTCGAGGTTGTCTCGAGAGAATCTTATCTCCAGCAACGAGGTTGTCTCGAATGAGATTCTTATCTCCTACGGTCGAGTGTTGCCTCAGAAAGAGAATCTATCTCCTGCGGTCGAGGTTGCCTCGAGGAAAATCTTATCTCTGCAGCTGAGGTTGTCTCAGGGGAGATCTTATCTCCAACAGTTGAGGATGCCTCGGGGGAGATCTTATCTCCTGTGGTTGAGGTAAGGTTGCCTCGGGGGAGATCTTATCTCCAGCAGCCGAGGTTGCCTCAGGGGAGATCTTATCTCCTACAGCCGAGGTTGAAGGACTTCGACTCGCTTTATGTTAAGATGAGGTTCTCCTCCTATTTCTAACATGGCCACTATTGACTGCTTCTTCTCTATCATCATAGAGTTTTTGTACCAAGAAACAATA
Organism: Cocos nucifera; assembly: GCA_006176705.1. NCBI lineage: Eukaryota > Viridiplantae > Streptophyta > Magnoliopsida > Arecales > Arecaceae > Cocos > Cocos nucifera. The sequence goes on from QRFJ01005688.1 coordinate 7,493, forward strand.
TTATCAAAATAAAAGAATTTTATTAAAAAGAAAGTTACTGGTAGTGCATCCCCGAATTTTTATGTTTCAGGGTTATGGGAGCGTTATCCCTCCGAGTTCCTTCAAGCGATAAGCTCTAAGCCGGGCGACCTCTTCCATCTCATGCTGGCCTTCTTAATTTAGAGCGAGCTTATCGTGGCATCGATGGTACAGGAGGCAACCAACCTTTCTGTTGTTCCTGGCTATAGCAGCGCCCTAGGCCGATCTTCTCATGCTTCAGGCTAGCATCTGAGAAACCGACCCAGCTGGCTTCTCCTGATGAGCTCCTCGATTTCATCTCAAAGCTGAATACATTCTTCAGTGTCATGGCCGTGGTTGTGATGGTAAAGGTAGAACTTGCTTCGATCGTGCTTGTTTGGGGGAGATCATAATTCTTCTGGTCTTGGTACCTGATTCTTAACTTTCATCAGAACTTAAGCCTTAGAAGCACTGAGGGGGGCATAGTTGTGGAACCTTTCGGGAGGAGGACCTTTTGTCAGGGATTTCTTGATGGCGAGCTTGAGGAGTTTGGGCTCGCTTGCATCCTGGGGGGAGTCCGTGAGCGCGGTCGAATTTCACTCAGCCCTCCTGTGAAACCTTCTGGGGGAGAACTTCATGCCCTTTTGTCGGGGTTTCTCTAATGACAAGCTTAAGGGGGTTTGGCCTTGCTCTGCTCGGGGGGAGTCCGTGAGCATGATCGAACTTTATTCCATCCTCCTGTGAAACCTCCTAGGGGGATAACTTTGTGTCCCTCTATCAGGGCTTCCTCGATGACGAGCTTGAAAAGTTCAGGCTCATTCGTGCTTAGGGGGAGTCCGCAAGCGCGATCGAACTTCTCTCGACCCTCTATCGATGGTAGGTCTATCAGACTCATCTGTCTGCCACTCTCTTGTGACTTCTTCATCCTTCAATTTGAAGGCTTCTTCCGTATGGGCATATCCCTCAGCCTGAGTTAGCAGATTGGCAAAATCCCTAGGATACTTCTTCTCCAAGAAGAACAGCAAGTTGTTCTTCTGAAGGCCACCCTTAAGCATGGCCATCGCAACAGACTGGTCCAAGTCCTGGACCTCCAATGTCGTCGTGTTAAATCGGATGATATAAGCCCGGATGGATTCCCCTTACTTCTACTTGATATTTATCAAGGAATCCAAACTTCGATGTGGACGTCGGCTACTGATGAAGTGAGCCACGAACTGATGGCTCATCTAATCAAAAGAGAAGATCATACCCGACTTCAATGCTGAGTACCAATTTCTCGCTGCTTCTTTTAAGGTAGATGGAAAGGATTGGCACAGTATGGCATTTGAAGCACCGTGGAGTAGCATCATGATCTAAAAGTTCTCTAGATGATCAACTGGATCAGAAGTTCCATCATAGCTTCCAAATTGAGGGAGCTCGAAGCTCGGTGGGATGGACTCTTGCATAATTCGGGGTGAGAAAGGAGGATCGGTGCGAACGTCGTCAAGGTGAGCCGGGGCGACGTGGTCGAGCTCCTCAATCCGTCGGTCCATCTTCCATAGCCTGTGATCGAGGGCATTGTCTTGGTTGCAAATCTTAGGGGGCTTTCGACTACAAATGGAGAAGGTCTCCTCCAGAGGAGAACCATGATCCAAATACAGATTCTCTACTTTCTATTTTTCCTTTCCAGGGGTGATGGATACGTTAGTTTGGGTACTCTTCCTTAGGGCCAATTTTCGATATCTCGATGGTGGGTTTTCTAGTGGAGTCACCATCGGGGGCTACTGCATGGCCTGCACCATCTGCATCGCCTCTGTGAGGCCATGAACCTACTGGATGAGTAGGTTGAACCACTCCGCATCCACCTTAGCTACAGATGGAACCTGGGTTGTCGAGACTGGAGTGGGAGCAGACGGATCTGAATGGGATCAGGCCGCAGAGGTCGTTGATCATTGGGTCGAAGCTTTTCTAGGAGCCATTTTTTCTGAGATCTTAGAAAGAGGATGGAGATAGATCTTGAAGAAGAAGATCGCATGGTCAGTTGAGCACTCCTTTAAGATCGAGGGAACCTCAAGAATAGAGGGCCCTCCTTCTAGCGCCAAATCTGTTGGTGCAAATTTTGGTTGATGCTGGATCGAGCTAGAGTGGAAGGGGACGAGGTCGTCGTCGGTGACCTGCAAAATAAAGTTTCATCTAGAGACAGTCGGATAGCTCCAGCAGGATCCTCTGACGGTCAAGTTAGCTCTGGCCAATAGAAATGGAGTGCTCAGTGTGGAGTTCGATAAAGTTTCAAGGAGGAGATCAGAGCTTCGAACCTATCGTAAGCATATCTAGAGGGTCCATTTTATAGATGGAGCTTGTTGTAACTGCCTTGATTAATGACTATCGTATCAATGCCAATTATTATTGACTTGATAAATATCGATCGTTATTGTTATGTAACCGTTTAGTAGTGGGATCGCCTGTAGGAATCCATCAATAGTCTGTAAGGAGTTCGGCTTCTATAGATGTCCGACTAGAGGAGTCCAGCTGCTGAGGAGTTCGACTCCCGTAGAGGTCCGATCGAAGGAGATGATCGGGGAGTCCGGCTCCTGAGAAGTTCGACCACTAAGGAGTTCGGTTGGGGCTCGACCGCTAATGAGTTCAGCCGACTGAAGGGGTTCGAAAGGGGCTCGGCCGCTAAGGAGCTCAGCTACGGCTTGTCTGCTGAAGCTTTTTCTTGACTACCAATTGCATTGTCCGCTGAGCATCTGACTGGACTTTGGTGGGAGTGAGGTTTATCCCCAACATTGGCTATAGCATGTTCATTATAGGAATTGGATTGCACCAAGATGGAATCTATCTACCTCGGTGGATGAGGAGCAGCCCTATGATGATCATGAGAATCAAGTCCATAAGCCCATGGCCATGGCAGAGAGTGAAATAATAGAAAGAATTTTTATTAAGGTCTTCACATCGGACTTGAATCGAATGATTAAATCATACGATAGAAATTAGGGTTTGACGAGTCCACCTTAATTTTAATCTGATCGGGGCTCAAGATAAAAAAACTTAATCACACAAGTAGCTGCACCAAGAGGTTTATTTTTAGTTTTGATGCATTGCCATCAAATACTGCTAGGTGTCACTGGTAGATTTTGAGAGCAATTAGAATGATTTAGATGATCGATCATTCTAATTGTCTGAATCAGAAGAGTTCTGATCCATCGAAAGGAGTTTCGATCATGTTGATGATAGAGACAATGACATATCCCATTACCATACAAAACTGAATCTAACTGGATCACACAAACAAGGGTTTGGATCTGAATATCATTAATTGGACTAATCCAGTTCAATTGATTTAAATTAGATTCAATTAGGTTCAAGAAAATTGTGCTAGCACACGATTGAGCCTAACATTCTCCTTTTTCTATCATTAAAAGTTGTCTCAACTGAGCCAAATGAGTTTGTGCTCACTCGGGTATCTTTATCTGGTCTGACTGAAGCTTGTTCAGGTTAGAAAAGGATTGTCTTAATTTATAAGATAAATTTAAGACAACATCTGCCATTTTCTATCACCTGCTAATTCTTATCCTTTGACTTTGGTCAAATGTTGACCTTTGACCCTTGGACATCTGTCCATGTGTCATGCACTTGTTGGAGAGCAGATAGGAGCTTGTCTCCTCCCTAAAAATTGGAAAGGAGGGGGCGCACACCTAGGATGGCATGCACCCATGGATAGGGATGCCTGGAGTCCCATACAGATGGGACTCCAGGTTATTTCTTGGGTTCAAACTAGGTGACCCTCACCTATAGACTTTGACCAGTCTTAGGTGCCCCCTTAGGATGAATCTATGGGTCTCTCATTTGATTGGATCAGGTGATGTCATCCCACCAATCAGATTTAGATCTGATTGAACGAAGTAACGTGATTGGCCGGAGTGATGTGGCACTGCATGGTGCAGCAGGGTCTATATAAAGACCTGTCTGTGCCCACTTTTTAGAGACCTCTCTTCTAGCCACACCCCAAGGCTATCCCTCTCCCTTCTCCATGCCACCTTTAGGCCATCTCTCTCCTTTCCACACCCAAGGATAGTTGGGCTTCAGATTAGTGCGATTCAGGCAAGAAAAGGCTGACAAGAAAGGAAGAAGGCAGCACCGCTGCAGAGACGACTGCTGATCTTTGAAAGAAGTTTCGAAGATCCTCCAAATTAGATCTATATCTGATTTTTAGAGATGCGATAAAGAAGGAGAAGATCTTCAGATCTAGCCCAAGTGGATACTGGTAAAGACCAGGCACTTGCATTGCTAGATTCAGAACCTCAGGCTATCAGCAGATCATCAATGGGTAATTAGATTACCCATATCAAGGTAAAACTAATTTAGATTTAATTTAATTTAATTTTTTTATTTATTAAATCATAAAATTAGATTTGAAAAATGTCAGATCTGATTTGGATCTAAGAAAAATTTTTTAAAATATGCCTTTTGATCCAATCAGATTTGAAAGAATCTGACCCAAAAAATCAGAATTTTTCTTCATTTATGAGGAGCGATGCACCTGTACCACCATCTATGAGTAGAGATATAGCCATCAGATTTAGAGATGATCAGCTTAGGATGATTGCAGACCTTCTATCACAGCTAGTTATCGATCTTGTATCTTAATAGATCGTCGATCTTGTATCTCAGTAGATTACCGATCGTTTATCATTGCAGGTTGCCAATCATCTATCTTAGCAGTTGGCTAGTAGGTTTACCACTGGATCTGCTCGGGGAGAGAGATCCTAGACTAACCCACCACCTGATCAGTTGATGGTTCCTCATGTCACTACACTATTTCAAATGCTTACTGCTCAGTTTGCTCACCTTGAGGAGCTCGAGGGATCAGTATTGAGATTGACTGGCAAGGTCTTAGATTTACGGCGACAGGTGATGGGGTTAGGGATCCCTCGATCAAGCAAGTTTGTTCCTTCAATTTTTATTTTGTCAGTAGAGGGTGACAGTCTATGCCGTGCACTGGAGGCAAGGATTCAGTCCTTGAGGGATGAGGTGAGAGGCTCTAGTGAGGATATCTCTACAGCTATTGGTACACTCATGCAATCCTTATCGAGGGCAGTGGGATAGCTCGATTTCATTAGACTCATTCCCCTATCCCAAACTTCATCTTCTTTCACCGCAGGACCCTCTCACCCTCGTGCTCATGCTACCTCTTCTCATGCCAATACTTCTACCCGTGGTTGAGGCAGACGTGGTCGAGGACGTGTCCCTGGATTTGATCTTGATACCGCTCATCGTATCTCAGACTCTCCTTCTGATTTTGATGCCTCCAACCATAATATTTATTAGATCTAGTATAGTTAGACTTATGTATTTAGTATCTTGCTTGGCCTTTATACTTTTTGGTCGGTTGTCATGGATGTTGTATTTTTTGGTTATCCATGTTTTGTGTACAGTGAAGGCCTATAATTTATATTTGAATGAATATTGTATCTTGACTCTGGTTTGGATGATATGGTTAATATAACTCTTGTTATCTTTTGGATATATATAATGCCTATGAATGCAATGAATCATGTACCTTGTGCAAATCAAATAATCTTGTATGTTTATAACTTATAATTTTTTATTTACAAATGTTGTCCATACTCATAATGGAATGTTAATTCAATAGCAGAATATAGAAAATTTATTGAGGGGGAGTCTCTTTTTTATGTTTGATGATGTCAAAAAGAGGAAGAAGGTATCATTCATTGAAAAATATTAACATATTGTGCATGCAAATAATATAAGCAAATTAAAAGCAAAGCAAATTGTTTAAGTTTCAAGTTTATTATTATAGTGTCATAGTCAAATTGTTGAAATCCGATACTTAATATGAAAATAATAAGCAAATTATTAGGGCAACCCATTCCCACGGTTTTTAAAATCTTTGTTATGATTCTATTGAGGGCATGTTTTCTTTTCTACATCCTATATGTCAAAAATTACTGAATTTTCATGAATAATATAATATGTACAAAATAACAACCTAAATTAAGTGCATTTGAACTTATCACCAGTATATATCTATTTTCTAGCATCTTAACTTAAAATGACATCTTTCGATTCAATATCAAATTCACTTTATTTTTGCTTATACTCAATTATTTTATCATCATAAAAAAGAAGGAGATTATTATTCTTAAGAATGATTTTGATGAGCATAAAATAATTGAGAGGGTTACTAATGATTTTTATTCTTAAAGATGTTTTTAAAAATTATTTCAGAATTTTTAAGAATTTTTGTATTGCAAAAACGTGGTTAAAGATGGTCAATTTAAAATTTACTTGAGTTAGAGCAAAAATTAAAGTTTTTTGAAAGCCTTAAGAACTTTTAAGATGATGTTGATTCATTTGGAGGTGGTCCCAAATTATTTGAAAGCTTAAAAGTGAAGATATAATATTTTGAATAAAAGAGGGCGACCCCTAGGTCAACCATTTTTCTTTGGCGACTGGCATGCAAGATCGACACGCTGATTCTGAACTAGCACATAAAAAGGGGCGACCTATGGGATACCCCCTACAGGTTCTATGCACAAGATGCAGAATGCAGACTTTCTCGCTTGTTGCAAAAGGGGTGACCCATGGGGCGCCCCCTAAAGGAACTGCACAAAACCACAAAATATTATTTTCTTGCCTATGACGAAAGAGGCGACCTAAGGGGCGTCCCCTGCGATGAAATTTCTATAACGACTATTTTTCTTCTCTATTCGGCATATTTAATATTTTTCAAATAATCTCCAATGGCTACTATTCATCTTTCAGCATTGAATGAGGGTTTAAAAGTATTCAAAAAAAAAAAAAATCAAAAAAAAAATTAAGTGAATATTCAGCTAAAAGAAAACTCAGTTCTAGGCAAGAAAAGCATTGATTTCAAGCTCAACCACTTCTCCAACGTGTATTCAATTCTTCAATCTCTTTGAGAGGGTTCTTAAAAGTTTCCTCTAATTTGTGTAAAGATTTTTTAAAGCTTTATTATGCTCATTAAGGAGCTAAGTGTACTGAATGTATATATTTTTCTTCACTCTATTTTATTATTTTGGAACTCAAGTTTTTGGGGGTTTCCAAAGCTTGGGAAGGTTGATCCGAATCTTGAATTGGATGATTTTTGGATTGGCTTGTACTCAAGAAATAAGTTTTTCTAGCTTAGGATAGCTAGGATCGGAGGATCCGATGTTGTGTTCGTTTGAATATGTTAGTGGATTGAAATTTTCAAGTAGGAGCTTAAGAAGTGGATGTAGGTGTAAGATTGGAACCGAACCATTATAAATCATTTTGCTTGTGTTGTTCTCTCTTTTTTCTCTTCATTTGCTCTATTATGCTTAATTTTTTTCATTAAATTAGGCTCTTACATCTTACTTATCTAACTCACCTCACTTCACTTAAAACTTCAAAGCACATATTGCAATTCTATTTTTAAGTTTGAATTTAGAAAAAAAATCCAATTCACCTCCCCTCTTGGGTTGCATAGCTGGGCAACATCCATTCTGCAATCAACAGCCTAAAATCCATCAAAAACTCTGCCGCTAAGCCCCTGATCAATGCTCTAATTAGTTCTACACCATTGGATCTTAATTGCATGTTAACAGCCACTGGATCGCGCTCAGATGAAGCATGGGTCCTAATCAAACTGGGAATCACTTTCAATCATTGGATGCTGATCAGGAGTGATGAGAGCCATCGGATGGTGCTTTTTTGTAGCCATAGACCGCCATGGACTGGGCTTTGTGAAGATCGGAACCAATCACTGCACAGCTTGCCATCTAAAATTACCAATCTACCCTCATGAGTCGCATGGATTTTTTTGTAAATTCTTTAAGGGTTCAGGTCTACCATGCGGTGTGCTCTAATTCGCCATGCCTGATGAGCTGGCATTCAGTCCATCATAGACCACATGGGGAGATGACGTCACCTTGATGTCAGCCGAACAGTGGAGCTAGGCTGCAGGCTTGCTTGCATGTTGGCTCTAGCGAGCTACGTCACCGACGGGCCAAGCTCGCATTTGGTTTGGTTCAACTGGTGGTCAGGCTAGGTTCACTGCTATTCACTGGACTGGCTGGCCGATCTAATTTTTTTTCTTTTAAACTTTTGGACTTCATATCTTTTTCGTTTTAACTCTGATTTGAGTAAAATTTATTCCATTAGAACTCATAAATCAAGCTCTTTGCATTGATGAGCTTCATTCCTAAAAAATATTAATAAAAATATTATTTTTTAAAATAAATATTAATTAATATATGATTTATGATAATTATTTAGTAATTTGTGATAATTATTACTATGCTTGCCTTAGGTTACGAGGAGGAGACTGATACCCCAGTGGTGGGTCAGGGCCTAGCACAAAGCATCGTGTGGTAGCTGAGGCATGACTATTTGCTGCATTCCTTTAACTGTTGCAATCAAGGTTTATACTTGCTAAATGAGTAAATTAAACTACTCGGAGGTCATTATGGGCAAAGGCAGAGTTGGTAGAGGTGGCACCATGGCCAATCTTGGTGATGGAGCATTAGAGTGGCATGAAGAGTTGGATGCCCCCATTGCATGATCTCATGATGATGATGCTTCTCTTATTCCAAAATGAGCCCAAGGAGCCCTTTCTTTAGTGTTAATATGTTACTACTGATCTTCGATTTAAGGATGAGGTTGGTGTGGCAGAAGAAAATTAGGGTTGGCTGACTGGTTGAACTCCTGGAGAGAATGATGAACATGCAAAAATGTCTCTTGCTAGAGATTTTTCTAGTGAGGATCATCTGACACTCAAGTCAACTAGAGATCAGTAAACAATGAAAAAGAGAAAACGTGAGAGTTTGAGAACCGAGGTTGGGGGGCCTCAAGAGGCTCAAAAGATTTATTTGAGGCTTCCTTGTCTCCCTCTATTTAATTTATAGGGGAGGCTAGTGGCCGCTCCTATAGTGAGTGGCGGTCATATCCATGAGGATTGCATGGGCCGTGGCTGGGGCCTGCACAGCTAATAAGCTAACATCTGATGGTATTGGGCATCTCATCCGTACTGTTACTATCAAATATCAATTCCGGGAGTAATGACCATCCGATATCATGGATCGATAGGGTTGCCGCTTTGGGCCATCTGTAGCCAAAGTGAATAGGTCAGCCAAACGGAGCTGGATGCTCCTCATTATATGCCGAAGTCAGAGGAAATCTTCTCCGCATCACCTATGAATATTCCATTACTTGAAGTGGATGAATTTTAGAGCATTAATAGTGATAAGGTACTCTATCATATATGTAGCTTATTTGTGCTTATATTAGTGGAATTACTAATAAGAAAAGGTGTAGAGAGGAATAAAGGTGGGAGGATATGTAAAATAAATAGTTTAATAAAGTTTTGAACCATTGACTATTATGTCTTTATTATAAAAGTTTTATTACCGACCTATAGAAATTATTCAAAATTCAATTTTAATTACCATTTACATCTAGCAATCCAGCAATGCAACATATAGACATGTAATAGCATTTGTTGGCCAAATAGCACATCCCCTAAATCTTTTGTGATTTAAATGACATTAGGAGTCGAGAATTGACAAATAATTATATTTTGTAACTAATATAGATCATAAAGTATTTGTAAAGAATTCTAGGCAATCAAGTTTTGTAGATATATCCATAATGGAAGTCTGACTAGTTAAAGGTTCAACCAACTGGTTTTGTCTTGTTTTTAAAATATTGATTTAAGTTATAAATTTAGTTAGCATAATTACTCTATATTAAATAGAGGGGGTTTATGTTTGAAGAGCTAACAAGGATCAAATATGCTTAATAATTATTATCAACATGTTTAACTACAAATGGATGTGATTTGTACTATATTTTTTTGTAGTTTATATATAATATCCGTACCATTTATCCATACTACATACTTGTAATGCTCAGCATGAAGAAAAATTAAATTACTTACTTGGAACATAGGATTACCCAAATAGATGAACAAAGTCTTTTTTTTCTTTGAGCTTGGGAACCCAAACGAATTCTACTTGTGTGATACCCAAGCTTAATCAGTATATTTCTTAAGTAGCAAATATTATAGTATATGGTTTGTATTATATGCTATACTATTTAATTATTTTCTTGTAATGCTCTTTCTATAATTATATGTAAAACCCTATGTTATTTTATACTATGTTGGGACTATTTTCTTGTAATGCTCTTTCTATAATTATATGTAAGACCTTAAGCTATTTTATATTATATTGGGACCCCCACATCGGAAGTTATTTGCAAATTATGTAATATTGGGGATTTAAGTAAAAAGCCCTAATTTTTGGGGGCATAATAACAGGTTTTGTAACTTCCAAACTCAATATTTAGAAGAGAGAACATCAAAGAGAGAGGGGGGGGGAGGGGGAGAGAGAGAGAGAGAGAGAGGACATTGGAAGAAAAGACAATTCTAGGGCTCCATCATAAGTTTCATGGAATTATTTTGTAATCTTGTTGATTTTGGCATGACTTTTTGCATATTATAATAGATTAATATAAGTTTATAAACTCTAGAACTTTCCATCATTGCCCTTGCAATTTCAGTGGGAGTTTGGTGCCAATGGAATGTTCTCTTCACAAGCTTTCCAACCACTTAAGAATCATGTCATGTGAATGTGTAGATTGAAAGATATATGGATTCGAAGTTTGAGGCTTTGCTACCAAGCCGTGAGAAATTGCTATCTTTAGGTTGCCGAAAAACCCCTTTCCATTTACATTTTCTGCTGGCCAATGGATGCTTTGAAAAGTCTATCACACAAAATTCTATTGGAACAAGAATCACCTTCACATGATGTTTGGATTGTGAGATTTAAGCTTGGGAATTTAGAATCACGAAACTATCAAACTGAATGGAATCTGGGAAATTTGTTGGCTCATTTGACCTTCTTAGGCCAACAATATTAGTGATTATCGAGAGGTTTTGTCCATAATTTCATATACTTTTTCATATATATTTCTAAATTTTATTATTCAAAATATCTATTATAAACTAATTTCAAAGAAAATTGCTACAAGAAACCATGCATTGCCGCATGTTTGACTTCTAGGGACACCTTTTGTTTTGAAAAATGGCTATATTTTGTATTATATTTATTTTATATGAGTCATCAATATTAATAGCTACCATTAAAATTTTTTTCATCATATTTTTAAGTATTAAAAATTGAATTTGTTAAGAATATTAAGTTTTAAGGTGAGTGGGAGCCTACTTGCTACCTAGGGATCCCAAGGCAATGCATTAGCAAGCATGGGATAATGCACGCTCAAGTCATGTACGTGATTTCGATTTTTTGCATAATTTTTGATACTAGGTGATTAGCATATTCTTGTCTTTCTGTTGAATTGGATTGATCATGTGTATCAAGTAACCTAATACTCCTTGGTGTTTTCTATTCATAACTTCCAAAAAAGTAAATTTAGAACGGTTCCAATTATTTGTTAAGTTTATTTATAACAATGTTTGCTATTTTGATAAATGAGGAGGATCTTTACGTATACCCAAAAAAATGTTATGTTTTGTCCATGGAAAGAATGCATGACATTATTGGAGGGCTCAGGATCTCACCCATATTTTTGGTGGTCAACTTATTGGCAGAATTCTTACTATCCCAATTTTTGTTCATCGAAGACACTTTTTTAAGGGTGTGGGGTCAGTTTTGTCGCCCTAAGGTTCCTACTAGGGACCTCGTTGAGATGAGTAGGCTAGTTCCAAAGAGGAAGATTGAGACCGCTTAGATCTAGAGAGTGGCTATCCATTATAGGATCAGACTTTTTTCTCTGAAAGATTGCCTAGGACCAACTTTCGATATGAATAGATAGAGCTTCCAATTGTCTGTCCAATTTATGGGTTGGAGGATGAGTCAAAAGAGCATGCCCTCTTTGTTGTCTGAGGGCATCTTTGATTCGGAGGATGATAAATGGTTAGCATTAGGGGGCAAATAGTAGCTCTTGGCTTTCTTCCATCCTAAATGCAATTTGTTGGAGTATGACCGAGGGTCCGTCCTAGGATGGTAGGATGGCATACATTACCTATCAAATTTGGCAGTTTAGAAATAGCCTGATCTTCAAAGCCAAGGTTGTGTTCGTGCATCGGGTGTTGGAGAGAGCTTGTTGTTTAGCTATGGAGTCTAGCCATTTTGACACTGCTAGCATGTCCCTTATCGCTCCAACTTTTTGGGACTCCCTTGTTGTGCGTGTAGTGACTCGGAGGATTCTTTTAATTTCCTAAGGTTTCCCTCCCTCGGGGTTTATCAAGTTTAACTTTGATGGTAGTGTCAGTGATGGTAGAGGTGGTGCAAGCTATGTCATCTAGGATCCGGATGCTAGGCTACTAGCTGTAGAAGGCTTACATCATTTTGAGCTATCCATTTAATAATTATTATAAATTACTAAATAATAATATTAAATCATATATTAATTAATATTTATTTAAAAAATTGATATTTTTATTAGTATTATATAGGAAAGAGGCCCACCAATGTGAAGTGCTCGATTTATAGGATCAAATGGATTAAATTTTACATAAATCGGATCTAAATTGGCAAAGCTACGAAACCTAGAAGTTAAATTTTAAAAAAAAAATCGGCTTAAGTCGGCTCGCTCGGCTTAGCCGACGCGCCTGTCAGCCGGCCCGCATCCAGCGCAGCCCAGCCCACTTCGGCCCAGTAGATCAACCCAACCCGCACATGTCCAAAGCAAAGCCCGGCCCAGCTCCATTATTCAGCAGACATAAGTGTGACGTCATTCTACTGCACGGTCCACGATGGATCGTGTACTAACTAAGAACACCTGGACCCTTAAAGGGTCCATAGCAAACCTATCGCATCTCATGGGGGCACTTTCATCATTTCGGATGGCACGGCGAGCTCTGGTTGGCTGTGGTCTTCGATGAGCTCGGTCTACGATGGTCCATGAGCATAGTCGAGCACCATCTGACGGCCCTCGTCTCTTTCGATCAGCATCCAATGGTGGAAATTAATTCCCAGTTTGATCAGGACTCCGCTAGGCCTTTATGTGCGATCCGACAGGCGAAAACCACTCAAGGAAGATCGGATGATTAGGAATTTTTTTGGCATTAATCAGGCTGATTTTGGTGGATTTTTTAATTTTTTTAAGCCGTTGATCATAGAACGGATGGCCAGAACTTTCCAGGATGCTTAAATTTGATCTAGACTCAGATTTTGACTCCAAAAATAACTCTGAAAACCTTGTTTCCTCCTCTATTTAAACATCCTTACACCTACAGCTTGAGAACAAGTCTTCTATGCTAAAAAATATAGAGAAAATAAAATTTCTTCTCTTTCTTTCTCTCTCTTCTTCTCCTTATTTCTTTCTTCTTTCTTCTTCCAACCTTCAATTAAAAGAGTTCTGAAGATGCCGGGAGCGAGTAGATCGTCAACCATGTGCAACTAAGGAGCTGGATTCTAGAAGAATAGATGAAATCTTCTAACATAGGTTATAATTTTTTTCTTAATCTTTTTGTAATTACTTTTTATGCAAATATGTTCTCTTACTCAAATTTTAATAAAATTTATCTTTTTATGCATGAGATCTTGAATACTTAATATGCTATTTATTGATTAAAGATCTAAATAAATTATATTCATTAAGATGGATTGTGATCAGCAGATACAGTCTGTACTTAATTTAATAATTTATTTTAAAGAATAATCATTAAAAACCATGTTCTTAATTTTTAAGAATTAAAGTATTGAATGATTTATGTTTTCATAAAGATGGATAATTATCAAGAGATATAATTCATGCTCTAAAAAAATAAATTATAATCATAACTAAATTTTTAAAAATAATAAATTTTGCATTAAAAAAAGATCATAACCATGCTAAAGATGGATTCAAAATTTTAGAATATTTTTTATTAATTTAAAAATCTTAATTAATTAAATTTTTGCTTTCTTTTTATTTTTACTTACTAAATTTTTAATTTTCTCTTTTTAATCTACTTATTTAAATTTTTCTTTAAAATTAAATTAAAAATTTTATTTTTAATTAAAATTGAACATAACTTAACTTTCAATCTTCGAGAAAATCGACTTCCGACTCACCACTATTCTAAATGTTAAATTTGAATCTTTTTTTTTGTTGCTTTAAACAACAAGCAATCAAATTTTTCACTCTATTGTTGGGATTGTACCATGGTTGCTTTAATTAATTAAAAAATAATTAATTTATTAAAAAATAAAAAAAATTATTGCTCTTTAATTTTACCTAATTATTACTATCTTTTCATAACTGATTTCTATTATTTATAGTTTAGATTAATATATTACTTTTTAAGACTTAATCACTTGAATTTATTTTTTTTGCAAAATCACATAATCAAAAACTAAAAAAAAATATCTATAAAAAGATAAAACCATAAACCCTTAAAAAAATCACCGACATCTCAGAATACTTAATTAATTTAGAGTAACTATAAATATTAAATAAAATTAATTTTTAATATATTTGAACATCTTGCTTGATTTACATTGCATATTTATAATATACTCTAAAGGCACAATCCATTAAACAAGATGAGGTGGGGATTTGATCACCTTTTCTTAGCCTACAAACCACCACCTTTCATATTATATGGATTCAAACCTTAATTTAAAATTAATTAGATATTGGTCCTTAAGGATATTTGAGCACACTAGGATAAGAAAATCCTTGAGTTGGACCGGATTTGAATTGGATAATTATTCGGTGTCTAAGATAAATGGTTCAAAGATTGTGGTTTTCAATTGATTCCATTGTTTGACCTGACCAACTCAGTTGGTGTCTAAGAAAAGCAACGTATAGAAAATCTCTCACATCTTACACTTACCTAACCGAATCTATTAGCCAATTTTGAGCTTGGAGTGCTCAAAGATAATCTTGGAATAATTAGGAGCTATCTAGATTTAGGTTAACCCTAGGATAGAGAGTCCATGCTTGCTTAACTTGATTACAATTAATACCAAATTCAAACTTAATTAAAGCACTCTTTTCTCTTTCATCTCTAGATTTAGGACTCCTTATGACTCATCTTTAGAACCCTTTTCTTTCTTTTCTCTCAACTCTCTAAAATTTTTTTAAAAAAATATATATAAAAATTAAAATTAAAAAAATAGCAACTTAGAAAAAAAAATCTGATTGATTAGTAAGAATAGATCCAAAGCCTATCCTAATCCAAGAAGTTGCTGAGTCCATAATGAGTGAGATAGATCAAGAACCTCAAACCCTAATGGACCTTTGCTATCCAGTGGGGTCAGCTCAACCATTCTATATTCAACTATCCCAGACTACTGCTATTATCTTCAACCTAAAACCTCAAGTCATTAATATGCTCCCCAAATTTACTGGAGTTGAAGATGCATATATTTCTATTAGAGAATTCGAGAAAGTATGCGATACCATAAGGATACACCAACTCTCTAAAGATGCTATTAAACTTAGGCAGATTAATTTTGCCCTCAAGAAAAATGCTAAAAATGGTTATATAGTCTATCCAACCACTCGATCACAACGTGGGATGACTTTGTAAAAGTATTCTTGAGAAAGTTCTTTCCACATCACAAAATAGCCAAATTAGGAAATGAAATTAATTAATTTTATCAATTAGGAGGAGAGTCTTTCTAAAAGTATTTATATCAATTTAAGAATCTCGAGTCAATGCCTACACCATGGAATAAAAACTTGGAGGTTGTATCAAATAATTTATAAAGGTCTAAAGCCAAATTCAAGAACCATGCTAGAGTCGATGTGCCAGGGTCAATTCATGTATAAAGAAGCTAATGAGGCCTGGCAATTTTTAGAAGACCTACCAGAAAAGAGTCTACAGTGGGAAGCAACTAGAGAACCTATGCTAGCAAGAGGTGGTATACACCAAGTCCCAACAATCCTAGCTGCAGAAGCCAAAATAGTTGCTTTACAACGAAGATTAGAGGTCTTAGAATTGCAGAGACCAACCAATGTAAACCAAATGCACCCATGTGCAGCGGCTGCAATGCACTAGACCATGTCATAGAGGAATGTCTCTTCCTGATGACCAAACTAATAATGATTATGCACAGGTGAATGCAGCCTATTAAAGACCTACCAATGATCCATATGCATCAATCTATAATCCAAGGTGGAGAAACCATCCAAGCTTTTCTTGGTCACAAAATACTAATTCAGGCAACTCTAATCAATAATCCAATTTTTTTTAACCCCAAGGATTAAATTTAAATAGACTTACCGTCAATCAATCATATTCAAGACCCAATCAACCATTGAATAATTCAACTGATCAAAGGCTTAATTCTTCAAAAAACACTTAGAAGCCATGATAAAATCATAGAACAATCTTATTAACCAACTTATAAATTCAAATTCTCAAATTGTTAATTCAAACTCCTAAGCCATTGCCCATCTAGAAATATAATTATGTTCGTTATCCACTGTTCTTAGTAAAAGAGAAAAGGATAGATTACCAAGTCAACCTGAGGCTAACTCTAGAATCCAAAACAATCAAAAACCTCAACAAGAAGCCCAGATTAATCAACTAAATGTTATCCATATACTAAGACCTGAAAAACAAATAGACAACCAAGTGAGTATATCTGAAGCACCAGAGGAAGAAAAAGAAGATTCACGATTTGAACCAATATCTAAATAGGGTTTGTCTAAAGAACCTAAAGGAATAGAACCTGATCCACTAGCAGAACCTGCATCGGAGTTAGTTGAACAATACTTAAGATTGCAGCATCCTTTCCTAATAGATTAAAATCCAATCGAAACTTAGTCCAACTAGATAAAATCCTGAAAGTCTTTAAGCAAGTGAAAGTAAATATTTTCTTTTTAGATATGATCCAACAAATTCCATCATATGCTAAATTTCTTTAGGACTTATATACCAGCAAAAAGATCACCAAAGTACTTAAGAGAGCCTTTCTGGCAGCTAGTGTGAGTTCATATCTATCTATTGGGGATAAACTCTGCTCTCGTCGAAGTTCAGTCTGATGCTTAGCCTAATGTAATCGATAATTATGGAAGAGCTTCGATCGAAAATTCTTCCTTCAGTGGTCGAACCCCTCTCGAACTCCTCCAATGGCCGAACCCCTTCCGGACACCTTCAGGAGCCGAACTCCTTCCAGACACCTCCAGGAGCTGAACTTCTTTCGGACTTCTCCTTTAGTTGGGTTCCTCCAAGAGCTGAACTTCTTTCGAACTTTTCTTAAGTCAAATTTCTTCAGGAGCCAAACTTCTTCCGGACTTCTTCTTCAGTCAGATTTCTTCAAGAGCCGAACTCCTTCCGAACACCTTCAGGAGACGAACTCCTTTCCAACACCTCCAGGAGCTGAACTCCTTTCGGACTTCTCCTTCAGTCGAATTTCTCCAGAAGTCAAACTCCTTTCGGACACCTCCAGGAGCCAAACTCCTTCCGAACTTCTTCTTCAGTGAAAATCCTCCAGGAGCCGAACTTCCTTTCCAAACTTCTTTCTCAGTCAGATTCCTCTAGGAGCCAAACTCCCCCCAAACTTCTATTTCAGTCGAATTTCTCTAGGAGTCGAACTCCCTCCGAATTTCTTCTTTAGATGAATTTCTCTAGGAGGCGAACTCCTTTCAAACTTCTCCTTCATTCGGATTCTCTCAGGAGGCAAACTCCTTCCAAACTTCTTCTTCGATCGAATTTCTCTAGCAGCCGAACTCCTTCTAGACTTCTCCTTCAGTCAAA
>QRFJ01005689.1:0-60806 GCA_006176705.1 Cocos nucifera
TTAGGCTGGTCAATTTAAGCATTGTTGATCCCATCTAACCAACTCTTGATTCGGTTTGATCAACCGCTTAGACCTAATTGAGCTACCCAAGCCCGAACCCAGTATTATGAATATGTCTTAGATCTGAAATTCTCAATTTTAGACCTAATTAATATTCCATAAACTTAATTCTTAATTAAGTAGGGTTCATAAACAAAATATGCACAATAAATCCTAGGGTTTCAGGATCTAGGGTTTTGCAGAAAGTAAGTTTTGGGTTTCTGATTAAGGACGAACACGCAGCACCCCTACACATCATAAGAACACCCCATCGAATGGGAAGAGAGGGCCTTTAAACCCTTCTTCGTTCTTATGACCGGACGGCCAAGAGGAACGCCTTAATCAGGAACATTCAATACTACAAAACAATATTTAGATCTATATCATATATCTCATATATAAAGTTTAGATCTAATCATGGCATATTTTGCATACATCTCATGTATCAAATCATGCATGTTTTCAGATCTAAATTATCTCATAATAATCTAAAAAATTAGATTTAAATTGATCTAATCAAAATAAATTCTAATCTAGACAATTATGTAGAACTATTCTACAACTAGTCTAGTCATGCATCAATCATATCTCATATGATATTCTAAAATTAAATAATTTTTATTTGCTATTTATCAGATGTTATTATAACACTTATAATATCAAAAAATAGTAAATAAAAGATCTAAAATATGATTTAATCAATTAAATCAAAGACATGCAAAACTATTCTATAGAACTATTCTATTCTAGAACTAGTCATGCATATCTTCATAATCTTAGATCCAAATCATTTAATTTTAATTTTTTCTTGATTTTAGATCTGATCACATCTCATGTGACATCTAAATCACTTATTTTTTAATTAAAATAAATTTAAAATCAGATCTAAACAATTTTAGAACCATGGCTCTGATACCAGTTGAAGGAAATCCTGATTTCCCGGTCCAGGTTCGTTCAGATCTGATCAGATCAAGAGATATATTTCAAAAATTTTTTCTCTTGATCTCAATCAGATCTTGATATGTTTCAGATCTGATTCTTATTATTTTAATAAATAAAATAAAATAAGATAAATTAAATCAAATTTAATTTACCTGATTTGGGTAATCCTATTACCCTGTTGATGATCCTGATTGCAGCGGAAGGTTCTGGATCTTAGCCACGCAAGCGCCTGGCCTCTACCGGTATCCACTCGGGTTGGATCTGGAGATCCTCTTCTTCTCTATCACACCTCCAAAAATCAGATCTGGATCTGATCTGGAGGATCTTCAAAACTCTTTTGAAGATCTGCAGTCGTCCTTTTGCAGCAGCGCAGCCTTCTTGCTTTTGATCGCCTTTCCTTGATCTGAATCGCACCAAACCTAAGTCCAAAACACTTTTGGACGTGGAGAGCAAGGGGAGAAGAGAGTATGGCATGGAGAAGGAGGGGAGAGGCAGCCTTGGGGCGTGGGAAATCTCTTTCAATAAACTTTGATTACTTAGATTAGGGTTGGGCGCAGGGTCTTATTTATAGACTAAGCTTGTGATCCAACTCCTCTTCCTCCAACCAATCACAACCCTTTGTGAAATCAGATCTAAATCTGATTGGTGGAAATAGAGACCCCTGGATTCCTCCTTAGAGGGCGCCTAAGACCAGTCAAACTTGGATTCTTAGTAGAACTCTAATTGGAATCCAAAAGGGAGGTGGAGTCCTTGTCCAACAAGGACTCCTAGGCGCCTCCTACTTGGGCTCACGCCACCCTTGGCGTGCGCCCTTCTCCTTGCCAGGTTCTGGCAGGGGGACAGGCCCCCACCAGCTCTCCAATAGGTGCATGACATGTGGTCAAAAGTCAAAGTGTCAATGGTCAACGTTTGACCAGTCAAAGGTAGACTTTTGACCAAAGTCAAAGAACAAGAAATGGCAGGTGACCAAAAATGGCAGGTAATGTCTTACAAAATAAGACAACCTATTTCTGACTTGGACAACCTCCAGTCAGACCATATGAAGGCCTCTGATTGAGCACAAACTCCTTTGGCTCAGTCAGGACAACTTATTTATGATAGTAAAAGAAGAACGTTAGGTTCAATCGAGTGCTAGCACGATTTTCCTTGAACCTAATTGAATCTCATTCAGATCAATTGAACTAGATCAGTTCAATTGATGATCACCAGATTCAAACCCTTGTTTGTGTGACCCAGTTAGGTTCAGTTCTGTATGGTAATGGGATATGTCATGATCTCTATCATCGACATCATCGAAACTCCTTTCGATGGATCAGAACTCTTCTGATTCGAACAGCTAGAATGATCGATCATCTAAATCATTCTAATTGCTCCCAAAATCCACCAGTGACACCTAGCAGTATATGGTGGCAACCCATCAGAGCTGAATGCGAACCTCTTGGTGCAGCTACCTGTGTGATTAAGTTCTTCTATCTTGAGCCCCGATCAGATTAGGGTTAAGGTGAACTCGTCAAACCCTAGTCTCTGTCATATGATGTAATCATTCGATTCGAGTCCAATGTGAAAATCTAAATAGAAACTCTTTCTATTATTTCACTCTGCCATGGCCATGGGCTTCTGGACTTGATTCTCATGATCATCATAGGGCTGCTCCTCTACCACCGAGGTAGATAGATTCCATCTTGATGCAATCCAGTTCCTACAATGAACATGCTATAGCCAACATACACCTCAGGGTTCCATATGGCTAGGAGACCGAGTAATGGTGTAGTCAAACTATAACACCCTCAAGGTGAACTGCCGATGCATCTCAGGTCAAAGAACCAGACACACTACTGCAGCATCGAGTCAGTCATTGACGAGAAGGTAGACTCCCTAATGACTACTCGAGGTGGTCACGCTCAGTGCCCTCGTTCTCTAACGAGTACCTGTACTCTCGCTTCGGTGTCTCCACACCGTAGACTCAAGACTCATCTACTAAAGAGAAGCGATCGTACACCAACCTTCCGGATCAATCACCATCCTCGTGATGATCCTATGGTCGGGAGCTGTTTATGAGTTAATAATGATTATTCATGTCTTAAATTTTCAACTCTTGAAAATATGAATTATCATTACCATTAACTCAAAGGATGTATCACAGACACTAAATACACATGTGTGATAGAAAATAATCCATTTCATTAATTATAGTCAAAATTACAATTTTGCCCCTAGAAGTGTATTACAAGTGTCAGCCAATTCTGGCTTCTAGGGCACATATATCTAACAGTATGAACTTTGATTGATATGCTTGAGGGTATGACCCCAATGGGCTGCAAATGGATCTTCAAGAAGAAGATTGGAGTAGATGGCCGAGTAGATACCTACAAGTCTAGGCTAGTAGCAAAAGATTTTAAGTAAAGGCAAGATGTTGGCTTTGAAGAAACCTTTTCACTAGTAGCAATGCTCAAGTCCATTTGGATATTACTTGCTATAGCTGCATATTATGATTATAAAATCTAGTAAATGGATGTTTGATGGTGTGCATGCAGGATTTCTAGCTTTACTTTCAAAATTTTTTTAAAAATAAAATATAGTAAAATTAAAAATTAATCTAATTAATTTATAAAGAGCTGTAGATCTGATCTAAAAATTCTACATTATCAAGATCTAATGTGACATGCATACATGAAAATCTAAAAATAAAAATAATTAGCAGTAAAACTATTTTACTACTTTACATGTTCAGAACATGTTATCTTTATGCGGGTAGTCGATCTCCATAATTTGATCACCACCAGAAAGATCTGATCATCACCATTAGGAAGATCTGATCATTGTGATGTAGCCACACACATGTCTAATCTTCATGGATGGTCCACACAAGATTTTGATCCCAATCGGCTCCTTCCGAGTGCTAGCTTGATGTAGGATCGTTCGACGGTTGATGTTGATTGAACTCATTTGATCTCCCTCCATCAATTCTTCGGATGCTTCAGATTAGCAACAGAGGTAGAGAAGAGGAAGAGGAGGATCTCAAGAAGATATCATAAAGTTCTGATGCTCAGAGTTGACGAAAATGCACCACAAACCCTTGAACAGAATTCTAGGGTAGCACTCTAAAATCCCTAACCTTGCATCTTCTTTTCTCTCTTATTTTTCCTCTCTGATTTTCTTTTATTTTTTTCATGCAAGGGGAGAGCTCACGCACGTAGAGAGGAAGCCTTCTCAGATGTATTTTCATCCCAAAAATTCCACGGTAAATGTTGAGGTGCAAAACAAAAGGTGGCATGGAGGAAAAGATAAGATAAGGAGGTTGTCCATTCAAACTCAAACTCTATTTGAATTTGAATGGCAACCAATTTATTCTTATCCCTTTAGAATGTGGGAAAGGAGTGCATGAGGCCTCTTGTGCATAAAAAAATAATGAAAACTCTAAATTCTCATGGAGAAATAAAGGGCGCAAGTCTGGGTGATGTGGCGTATGGAAAGACTAATCAAACTAGTTTTAATTTCTCTAATTCAATTGAACCAACCCAATCCAAATTGGTTAGGCCCGATTAGAGCAAATTAAATCTAATTAATTTAGACTCAATTAGGCTTAATTAAATTTTAATAAAATTAAGAATTGATCAAGTCCAACCCCTGATCAAATCAGGGATCAAACCTCCTCGATGATTAGGTCATCTCATAACCTAATTAGGTCAAACCCAACTGAATCTAATTCAATTGAACTTGGTCCAAAAATAATTACTCAATCAAATTAAGTTAATTAGTGATCAAATCATTAATTAAATCTTTTATAAATATAGAGTTCAAATTCAGTGGGTGTCCAAGCACTAGAGTCTCATCAAAATAAAACTCTTGATTGAAGAGTTCCAAACCAATGGGACTCTTGATCCTGATGTCCAAAATGAGTGGAACTCATGATCATTGAGTCCCAGATCAATAGAACTCTTGATCATAGAGTCTCAGACAAGTGAAACTCAGTCTCAGTGCAATAGGACTCTTGATCGCAGAGTTTCAATCTAATAGAACTCTTGACCATAAAGTCCTAAACATGCAAGACATAGAGTCCCAACCCAGTAGGACTCTCAATCGAAGAATCTCAGTCCAGTAGGACTCTTGATCATAGAATCTCAGTCCAATGGGACTCTTCATCAGCCATTAGATCAGGTAGGAATATCTAATGTGTATAATCCCGTAGGTTCGAACCTAAGTCGATAGCATAGGAATCAATTTCTGCACTAATCAAAATGACCATCTAGCAATGGTACCCGATGTTTGAATAGATCAAATAGTTACAATCGCAATATTCAGAATCTACGTGAATATAGTTATTGCATAATTCATCCATTTGATCTCTATGTATAGGATGACTCCGAGTTAAACTGTCAATCTTGAAAAGTACATCTAAATTGTATCTCAACGCAATCAATCCTGTGACTCCTTACAAGGACTACCCTAGCTAAGACTTTGCTAAATTCAAAATATAATTGAACACAGCTTCTGAACCGGAGTAGTCAATCCCATCTTGACTCACACATCGACTTCTCAAGTACTTAACTATGTCCAAAAATTTTTCATCACTGAATTAAAAATTTAGGTAGTCTGGCACTAAAGCATGATGAGTTGCTTGAAAATCATCATAGTGATCTCAGGTTGGAGGGACACATACCCATATTCCATCGGAGCAAATCTTGATAACAGAAAAGCTTCAAAGTTGGTCATATTCAGTGCAGATATATTCCTATATTTCACCTGCATGCCATACCAGTATCTCCACACTCCTTAGTTAAAATGACAACCAACCTATATGGCACACAATAATCTATACTCGATAAATATTATCACCTTTATAACAACATATTATTTGATCGTGAACACATTTAAGGACTTAACGATAAATCCTTCTTTGTCGATTCTAAATAGTCTTAAGGACTTTACCATAACACGAGTTCATTAGAAGATGAAAAAATTTATGATAAAAAATATCAAAATAATTTTTATTTATTTATTAATTTATATATAAGTACAAAAATTAGTACAATCATCAATAAGCTGACGATTGATTTTGGGATTCTATTTTCAATAATGTTAAGATTGCATTCCTCAATGGGTGTTTTGAGGAAAAAGTCTACATGACTCAGCTAGAGAGATTTATCTCTAGCAGAAGAGCAAATCAAATATGCAAGCTAAGAAAATCCATATATGGATTAAAATAAGTATCACGGAGTTGAAACATCCATTTTGATGAGATTGTCAAATTATTTGACTTTATCAAAAATGTAGATGAATTGTATGTGTACAAGAAGACAAGCGGGAGTGCCATTGTCTTCTTGGTTCTGTATGTGGATGATATTGCTCATTGGGAATGATATTTCTATGTTACAATTAGTCAAGTTATGGCTAACTCAAAAGCTTTCCATGAAAAACTTAGATGAATCATCCTATATACTTGGTATAAAGATCTATAGAGATAGATCTAAGAGGATGCGAGGCTTGTCTCAGTCTAGGTATATAGATTTTGTATTGAAGAGATTCAACATGGATAAAAGTAAAAGAGGTTACTTACCTATGAATCATGGTATACATCTCTCTAAGAAGATCTCCCAAGATATCTAAAGGGAGAGAAAAAAATGAGCATAATTTCTTATGCTTCGGCCATGGGATCTACCATGTATGCTATGTTATGTATCAAGCCTGATGTGGCTTATGCTTTGGACATAACCAGAAGATTTTAGGTGGATCTAGATGAGGATCATTGAAAAGTTGTAAAAACTATTTTCAAGTACTTAAGAAGGACAAGACATGTTTTTCTGATATATGGCGGATCAGATTTGAGATTGGAGGGATATATAGATTCTAGTTTTCAATCTGATCTAAATGATAGCAAGTCTATTTTAGGATATATATTTACTTGATCAAGTCTCATGGATCATCATTGGAGGGTACACGCTTTGGTGCCTCAAGGATACCATTTAACCAATCAAGTCTTCTTGGAGAGTAATCTTCTTCTTTTTCTTGATTGATTGCTATTTGGTTTATATTTGATTGAAATCATCAAGGTGATTTTAGGATTGGAATTCGGATCTCATGTTTTCAAGTGTTGATGCATGCAAAAATGTTCTAAAATCTATTTCCACTGCATAGATGAATTCCTACATTCTACCCTTCTCCAATGGATATTTTTCCACTCTAACGGCTCTCTAAGGCTTCTAACGGTCAAAACTTGTTTTTCCAACTCCAAGACTATTAAAGGCTAGAGAAATATTTGGAAAGCATTATTAAGAGATTTTAAAGAGAGAATCTTTTGTATTTATGAGAGTTTTATTGCACATCCAAAGAAAGAGAAAAAGAGATGAATTAAGCACAGACTTTAGAGTGCTTTCAAGAGCAATCTTCAACATCATCTCTAATATCCGTTCAAACTTCAAAAAAGAGTGATCAAGTTTCAAAAGAGCAAATTATTCAGCCTCTTCATACACCAAAAAATTCAAATTCTTTTTTTATTTTCTAAATTAAAAATTATCTCTTATATTTTAATTTCTTTATAAATTTCTTTCGGAGAAAGAAACTTAGGGATTAGATCTATCCAAGCTCAGAATTAGACTTTGTAGGTTTTAGTTGGTGAGCTCGTAAAACCAACTAGATTTAATTATGATTCAAAAAAATAATTGCATAAGATTTTGGTTGATGATCTTGAAAAATTAACTGAATTTGTTTGTGAGCCAAAAAAATAAACATGCTGTAATCAAATAATTTTAGTGGAATTCCAAAAGAAAGCTTGAGAAATGGACGTAAGTATAAGATTGCACCAAACCATTATAAATTTTTTTGTATTTATATTATATCTTTTGCTCCCTTGTTTCACTTATTATGCATGCTTTAAATCTCTACATATTATTATTTTTATTCTTATTTGTTTCATCTATATTTAGTTTTTACTACTGCACATTATATGCACCTCACAAACACTCTAACTTGCCTAAATTGATGCACATACCTACTTAAATTTTAAGTTGACTTAATTTTTTTTAAAAAAAACTCAATTTACCTCCTCTCGTAGGTTATTATATTTCTGGGCAACACATGTATAGCAAAATTAGTGGCCAATCAAATCTCCAACTAATTAGCAATCTGTTACAACTTGACATAATCTCAATCTGTCGAAAAATGAATATTGTAACTGACCAAAAAATAGGAAAGTTCTCAATCACAATGCAGCCACAAAGGAATATCCTCAGCGCCCTGGTCAGTGGATATAAAAAGAGATCAACTGCTCACCTATAAATCTTGCAACTCTATTCATGCAGAATTGCATCCTCACCTCTACATATACCAAGCATGACCCCTAGGTGCGATAAATGAAACTCCAAACATTATACTCTCAAACTTCTCTCTCTTCATCTCTCCTATTTTCCCTTGAGAATTTACCTAACTTAAGTATTGGAGGGTCTCGAACTAGATACATTTCGACAACCTTCTAATCATTTTATATGGTTGCAAATCAACTCAAGTGCCATGCTATGCTCCAACTCCAGCAAGCAGAGTTGCTCACTTGTCCACATGTTAGGTTGGGTTTTCAGCAGCAACAATAGTGAACTTGCAAAATGAGATGGTTGTTTTAGAAAAATAAGAAATATTATATTAAAATAAAAAAAAATGCATAGGGTGGCAATTCAAGCATGATTTGGTATCCCAATTATTGTCTAGTCTAGGAAGAACTATGAGGTGATAGTTTACCTAAAGAAGCAACAATCCACTAGCAAGCAAGGTGACAGCTCAACAACTAGCATGAGGTTCCCACTGTTGGATATTCACAAACTAGATGTTGTACTTGTTGGAATGTTTAACTTATAAAAAACATAAATTTTTAAAAATAAAATAAAAATTTATCCTCCAAATTTTAGTTGTTTAAAAGCTTTAAAACCCCTTTTAAATTGATGCCAAAAATTACAACACAATGTTAGTTCGGATAGGATATGTTTCAAAAACATCACATCACATTAGGAATATAGCATCTCCTTAGTCACCAAAACAAAGTCTATAAATAGGATCTAGATTTGAATGCCTTAGCGTATTTGAACCCTAATTGATCTCTCTCACTCTCTAGTGCCTTGTGTCTCCACAGTGGCTCTTCTAACACCATGGGATTCCACTTTCCACTTATTTTTTCCTTTCTAGGCATCTGAAGTAGTCATTTGGGTCAAGCCTTCTAGCAATTGTACTCCTTAGAGGAGGATCCAACTGAGCCAGATTGTTATACACCCGTACAATGAGGTGAATCATGTTCTTAGGATAGTATTTCCATATGCCACGATCCAAGCTCTTTTTAATCTTCAGATTTTATTTAAATCGTTTGCTTCTTTTATAATCTTGATTGAAGATCTTTAAAATAGCAACATAACAATTGTCAAGACAATTTGATTACTTTCTAACAATCTAATGTGATAGATAATTATACTAGAACTTGTTATTAGTTGTTGATTAAATCTAATTGTATAGAACTAAATTTGCTTTATTTGTATAAGATTAGAAACATTTAACTCAATCATTTAAGAGCCGTTTACAAAATTCAGATTTTTAAGAAACTTATTTACTTTGAAAACAGTGCAAACTAGTTTCCTGTAATTTTTAAAATCAAAACAAAAATTTTCTATAGTTTTGAAATCTTAGTAGAATTTTATCGCAATATAAAATCTATGCAGAAATTTTTTAGCAGATTTAAAAATCTGGACAGAAATTTGCTGCAGCTTTAAAACCATGCAGAAGTTTTCTATAACTTTAATTTCTGTGAAAATTAATTTCTGTAGGCTTTAAATTTTATGCAAAAATTTCTCTGCAATATTAAAATCTATGCAGAAATTTTCTGCATCTTTAAAATCTGTGCAGAAATTACTGCTGCTTCAGAAAAGAAAATTGTATATACTATTAGTTGTTTTTCAAATTTACTATTAGTTGTTTTTCAAATTGTATATACTATTAGTTGTTTTTCAAATTTACTATTATTGCTGCTTTGCAGAAATTACAAAGTTATTTTACCTGTTACATTTCTTAGTATCATTATTTAATTTTGTTTCTCTTTATTGCATTTATTTCAAAATCTAGCATTGTACTTTTAAAAGCTATTAATTAACTATTCAAATATATAAGGCTAAATCTCTTGAAATTTGTGTTTGACATGGTAGGCTTGGTTATATGAATTTTGATTGGATTGGATCCATCATATGACTAATTCAAACTTGATTCTCTTGATCTAAAATCAACCATTGGATATCTTTTCTTCTCGATGATGCTACCATAGCTTGGGGATCTTCTAGGCAAACCCTTATATCTCAAAAAATCATAGGAGCCGAGTTGATTGCTCTGGATACGACATGTATTAAGATTGAGTAAATTAAAAATCTTATGTCAAAGATATCTTTAGTATCTAAGCTAGTTCTGACCGTATCAATTTATTGTGATAATAAGATTGTAATTGAACCGACTAATAAGAAGAGTACTATTAAAAGGATGCACCAGCATATTCGAATTCATCATAAATTTGTAAGATAACTCAACAACGTAATATCATTTCCTTAAAATTTGTCAAGTCTGAGAAAAACTTGATAGATCAATTAATCAAGGATTTGTTTAAAAGTAGAGTCCTAGAATCATCGAGGAGGAGAGCTTAAAGCCAATATTCGATCACCAATAGTGGATACCCAATCTCCATAGTGATCTTATGAATGAGATTCAATGTGATAGAAATGATGCTGATTGAGCGATCATGTCAGAACATATTCTCAAAGTATATCTCTTGCCATCTCTATAATCAGTGCTCCTATCAATGACAAAGTAAATTTGGAAAGGTTGATTACGGTGCCAGATGCAAGGTTTAAGGCATTGCAAATCTTGAGTTCACAGTGGTAGTAAAAGAGAAGCTTTGTTATTTATATGGAGGCACATAAACTTCAGATTCAAACAGACTGTACTATTGTAGAACAGTAGATTACTCAGTAAAATGTTAACCATCATTTATGCTTGAAGGAATCAAAAATTGAGCATTAATGTTACTAAGAAGACAGTGAGTCCTAAACTGGATACTGCCCATGAAGAAGCAGACCTCTTCCAACAATGTACTAAAGGCCATAAAATTCTTAATAGACTAGTATTAGTTTGAGCGATGTTGACGAAGAAAAAGAACGAATGCCGTTGATGCTGCAATGAGGTATGGAAATAAGGTCCATATGCCCTGAAAACATATAATTAGAAGTCTCAACATTTGCATTAAGGGAATAATGACAAAGAGAAAGGAAAATACATTTATGAATTACCACAGCTGTTGCAACACTTGCAAGTGCCACCACTGGTTGTTCTCTCAGCAAAATACCAATTGTCAACTGATGCAGAAACATGAAGCAGTACGTTCAAGTTGGACATATTTTCAAAGCCAAACAAGGTAGCGCTCAACTTGAAATATATCTGACACTACTATATAACTTGCAATACATGCGATGCTACAATCAAAGAAACCAAACTGGAACATCCAGATGCACAAACTGTTCAGGACTTGGGAGTAAAAACATGATGTGATAGCATGCTTCTAGTAACGATATTCATGACACAAACTATTCTACAACTGGAGAATGGTGTGATTTTCTCTGACAGCCTTACAAATACAGGTTAATAAATAGTATAAACGAATAACCTCAGCCAAAAAGTGGAACATTATAAACATGTCTACACGCCACATGAAGACATCAGCTCTCATAGGAATGAGAGCTGATGAATGGGAAAGGTTCAACTTAAAGCCGACAGACAGATACTGCAGAGAGGCCTGATTTATACCATTGTTTAGGGAAGCCAAATTGCAGAACCAGGAGATCTTCATATATCAATATCCCAATAAAGTTTTTCACAGAAGATCAAAATATTATTTGTTTCTTGGAGGTGCAGACTGACCATCGCATTTTATTTTATTAAAAAAGCAAGCTATGTTAACTCTAGTATTGCATTGAGATGAATATGAGAATCAGATTCAGACATTTCTAACTTGGTAAGAGGAAAAAGAAAAGGAGATACAGGGTTCCACCCTTGATTGAATGGTTAGATTGGAGAAAGTATAGGATGAGATGATTACATTTTCAACAAGGAAAAGCATCAGGCTTGAGGTGTAACATATAGATATAGTCAGACTTCCTACAATAGGATATTGTAATATAAAAACAGTGAATAGAATAAAAGGATTTTTTAATTATCTTTTCTTGGATGTGTAATTATATGACACTTTTGCAAGAATTTTAAACTGTATTCAATGTATGACAAACATCAAACCAGGGTTGGAACCAAGAATTTTCTCTTTTGAGACGGACAACGACATACCATATTTGAAAACTAAAAATGAATGCTATAGTTACACATCCTTGGTATAGAGAGAGTTCATAAGAAAAATGTTTTTAAAACTTTCCTCATTATTAATCAATCAAAAGTTCTTTTAGTTAATTTCTATTCCACTACTTTGACAAGTAAATTCAACTATGGTAGATAAACAAAAGAAAGAATAGAAAGGCATTATATAAAGTACTACAAAATAAAAAATTAAGCATTAAAGTATATATACATATACAAATAGTTCACAAATGGCAATTCTGATTAAGGCTACCCAAAAATGATAATATAGTTTTTCATGCTTACTTGACGCACATGTAAGAGATTTTCAGTTGTTATTTTCTAAATATAAATTATAATGTTAATAACATATATAAAAAAGGCTTCAACAAGAAAAATGTAGTTACAAATCTTGCCAAATATATGCCATGAGGATTATAGTGAAGCTAGAAGACTGAGAGAGGTCAACGAATGTGTATTTAGAGAAGTAACTATGGAAGGGAGACAGCTTTGGATCCCTCCCATCAGGAAAATGTCAAACCTCTGAAAAATATTTTATTTTATGACACTAGCTAGCCATCTAAGTAAAGATTTCAAATTACATGCTTCTCAAAAGAAAATCCTAAATTACATTTTTAAACAAGAAAAATCAAACTACGATGACTGCCAACAATCCGGATTTACTGATGCTCTGGATTCTTGAGTAGCTGCTGAAATGCAGAGACCACAAAAAAAATTTTGAGCGGGTACCATGTGATAATTTTGTTGGGGAAGGGGTGATGAATAATTCATTGCGGATAATCAAATATTTCTTCTTTGGAGGAGGGGTGTGTGGCCCCTGCCAGCCCCCTTTTAGTTCCGCCACTACTTGAAGCAAATGTATCAAAAGATGGTTTCCTTCAGTCAAGTTGAAAATGCACTGATATGCCAACCCATTCCATGAATTGGATTCAAGTTAACCTCAGAAAAATGCCATAAAATCAAATCTATACCTTCAAGTGGCTGTGAAAAAATGTTAAAGATTAATATTTGTAACTGAAGGAACAGAATAGATTGCAGAGCTTGCACCTCACATAGCCTCTCAGACATGACATGCTGAACCATCCCGGCCAAGCCATGCCAGAGCAGAACCAGGATGGTTTGCACCTTCAGTTTGTAATATGAAGAGAACTGCTCGGAACCAACAGGTACTTCGGAGTGCAACTGGCATGAACTACCTAGTTAACACTGGTATAGGGTTGTTCACTCCGCTCCTACCTTAAATAAATGGAGAGAGGCCCCAGAAGACCTCGTGAGCCTTCTCACAACTCCTCTTCTCATTTCTTTCAAAAAAAAAGCTCCAAAATTCACAAAAAATAGTAGATTTCAAAAATCAAAGGCTAGATCCAACCCAAAACAAGGTAACATAGCTCTCCCCCTCTCATTTTTTTCAATGTCAAAAAATGGCAAAAAAATAAAAAAAATAGAAGATCATGCCAAAATTTTTAATTTTAGCATGATTTTTTGATTTGTTATTGGTCTATGGATGATCTACACAAACTCACTAAAATCTTTTTTTCCGTTAAATCTATAATTTTTTTAAATTAAAAAGTATATTTGAGATAAAAAATAATCATAAAATAATAATAAAAACTAAATACAAAATTAAAGGTATGTTTTGAGGTATGTATGCTACTTTAAACCAAAATTTGGTGCCAATTTATTTAAAATTGCGTGGGATTATGAACACAATGATAGATGGCCAAATCTAAATAAAATCGTAAAATAATTGATCTTCCATGCATGCCTATAAGCTAAGAAAAATATATGTAGCATTCATAGTAGGATAATACATGGATCTGAGCACATATTAGTTTTCAAAATTTTTAATATTTAAAAATTATTTTTTAATTTATAAAATTATTACAAATATACAATTGCTATAAAAGGTATGAAAAACTAGTACTATGTATAGATAATTTAAAAGTATTTTCTGAAATAGAAAACAATTTTTTCATCACAATGAAATTTCAATATTTTTAAAATAATTAATAAAATGATATGGTCAACAAACTTATAGGATGGATCCATAAGAAAAAAGGACCTAGAGTGTGACATTAGTTGGGTATGTGGATAGATGCTCTCAGACTGGCATCACTCAAGGTGCATCTAGTACATTACAGAGTTCAAAAGAGGAGTAAATAGGTTAAAGCAGCAATTGACTGATGATTATCTCAATGAATCCATGTGCCGAAAATGCATATAAAAGGTCCAACAACTAATGAAGAAGCACCTTACTAATTTCAAAGCAATGAAAAAGGATGCCTAGAAGAGGATGGAGTAGGGATGGCAATTGAACGGGTATTTCCTCATACCCGATCCGTACCAAATCCAAATAGGATCTATTTAGTACATCCTTTAAGGTTTAGGATTTAAAATTAAAACCTAAATGGGTTTGAGATTTATCCTTTGGGTACCTGCTACCTGAACCCAGTTATAAATAAATGCCAACATAAAACCCTAGCCATCATCCAAGCTTTTCTATTTGGCCGCTCCAAGCCTCACACCCGATTAAGACTCCAGCCATCATCCAAGCTTCCCTACTCAGTCGCTCCAAGCCTCCCACCCAATTGAGACTCCTAAGGATGGAAAAAATAGACAAAAAACTGCTCCAAGCCTCCCTCCCAATTAAGACTCCTGAGTACAGAAAAAATAGAGGAAAAATTAGGCGAAAACAAAGGAAAGATCAAGAAAAACAAAGGAAAAGTGGAAAAAAAAAAGAAAGGTAAGACCTTTCCCACATAGATTCATCATTTTTCTCCTTTTTGCTTCTTTTTCTTTTCATTTCATTCTTTTTTTTTTTGAGAATTATGGGAAAGGAGAGCACCTGAGGAGATTGGAAGAGTGTCTTAGCTTCCGGTTGGCATTTTCTCTCAAGCATTTGAGATTTTGTGGGAGTTATGGTAGTGTGAGTTGGTTGCTTGAGGTTTTAATAGCTTAATCTTGGTAGAAGCATGAGATTTGGTGTGATTTGGGTGAATTTTGATCGAAAAGATTCTTGGCTCCAAAATTTTCAATTTATGGAGTTCTGTTTTCATGATGATATGAATATGATACCAAATTAATCGGGTGCATTCAAGTACCTGAGAGGTATACCAATTTTAAATGGGATGGGTTTGGGATTTCTGGTTAATTTTGTAATCAGGTTTGGGATCGGTTGGGTTAGTAAGATTTTAAATAGGTTCAGATATGGGTAGGGCAAATTTTGCGGGTATCCTACCCATTTCCATCCCTATGATGGAGGTAGATTACTTGTGCAATAAGCTATTTTTTTATCACACTAAAGAGTCAGAATAAACCTTTTCTTATCACCCTAAAGAGTCAGAGGAGACCTTCGCCTTCATTCCAGATGATGAAGTACAGATCTAGACTGCCATCTAGACGAGCTTGGATTACCGGTGGCAGCTAGAGAAGATAGCCAGGCATAGGGGTTAGCATGGACGCTTATAGTATGAGTCAGGTTTGGTTCTGGAGTCGAGAATGCAGCTCTAGAGTTTTGAACGGCCTCCTTAGTCAGCTAGGCTATTAGCAAAGATGGGGGCTACATTGCATCTACAAAAGGGGCCTTTGGTAGTAGGAAGAAGTCCAAAGAGGTTCCACAAGGGACCACCATCCATGACCTAGATCCACATGCCTTCTCCAGCAATGATTTGAAGTAGCAAAGGATTGACACTATGCTGATAAAGGTGAAGGACATGCAATGAGCTATTGCATCTTGATTCAACTTCAACCACATCCTAATTAATGTGACAGACATGTACTATTAGTTCGCCATCTCCTCGATATAGGATACTAATTTGGGTGTGGATCCTCTGGGACCGAAAGACATTTACGGTGAGCTCCTTGACAACAATAAAGAGGGGCTATAGAAATAGATCGCCTACTACCAGAACAAGTGGGCCACCTATGAATTGATAATGATTTGTGATGGTTGGACCAATCCTAGTAGGCAAAGCCTCAACTTCCTAATGTACTATGATATGAAGAGTTTCTACCAGAAGTCAGTTGTTGCTTGCAAACATGTGCACAATGCTTCGTATGTCCTCAAATTGGAGGATGTGATAAATTATGTAGGAGAGTAGAACATCATGGAAATCATGGAAGTGGTCACTGATGATGGGATACAGTATAGAGCCATTGGAAAGATTTTGATAAAGCGGTGACTGCATATTTTTTGGACTCATGTGCCACATATTTTATTGACTACATGTAGCTGGAGATTGGGAAGCTTTAGATACAACAAAACATAGAGATAGCTCCATCCACCACCAAATTTATATATAACCACATATGGGTCCTAGCACTAATGAGGAAGTACATAGGAAGGGCCTTATTGAGACTTGTAGTGGCATGATTTGCTACTAATTACATTGCACTTGATAGCCTCAATAAAAAGAAAGTAGGCTTGCATCAAATATTTTTCAGTAATGAGTGATAAGAGAGCAAATATACAAGGGCCGGCATTGAGGGAAATCATGTGGAGGGCTTGGTGACGAGCCAATAGTTTTGGCAACAAGCCAAGAGGATCATGAAGGTTATCAAGCCATTATACAATGTGCTTGGGACACGGAAATGAGGGGTTCCCCCAAATGGGCTTCCTGCATGACATGATGGAAACAACAAAGGCTCAAATCAGGTAGATAGATCCAATGCTTGCCTAACAGTTCATCAATATCATTGAGCAGAGGTGGGATTACCAAATGAGTAGAAAGTTGCATCTAGTAGATAAAAATGTATACTGAAATACCTGCTCATTGATTACTCTTGTGGCCATAAATATTTTTCCTAAAACAACTACAAACTATATTGGCAGCTTATTAACTGAACCCGAGATTCTAGTACAATGTCCATGGAATTGACATGGATGAGGAACTTCTGGCTACCTTGTGCAATGCAATTTACAAGATTGAGCCTGAGTTAGAAGTCCTAGGCCAGTATCTTGAAGGTAACTTAAGTGTCATATGTAAGTTAACTTAGGTCTTCAATCATGAACATATTATATTGCACTTTTTCTTAGATAAAAATATTTAGGGAGGCACTAATAGCTTTGGCAGCAAGGGAGCTTTGGCAAACAAGAAAACTATGAATCCAGATATACAAGATATCAACTATAACTAATACTTCATGTTTTATAATTACTACTATCTTACATGCAAGTTTCTTCAATACTTTTGCAGTTGATGGTGTATTCATTTTGGTCTGTTAGCGAGAAGCCTAGGCGGCAAGACATTCAGATCCTCTCACAAAGGGTGCAACACCCAACAGTCCAACAGCCAGTCTCCACCAATAACCATCTAGAAGCCCTCCTCTTTCTCTATGAGAAAAGAGTCCATTCTCTCTCTTGAAAAAAAAGGAAAAAAAAATTGAGAGGGAAGAATTTGTTATCTTTCTCTCTCTTCTCTATTCTCTTTTTCCTCAACTCTCTCTATGATGTTGGGTGGACCTCAAAGAGTCGGAGGGTCCCTCCCTTATAACCTATAATGACCTTGGTAAGGCAGTTCTAACCCCGTAGCCGTCGAGTAGCATACTGGCTTTTGCCAGATATCATTAGATTTGGTCACCCTCGATTTTTATTGAACCATCTATGCCCTATTTCAACCATAATTAGATGAAATCATCTTGATTAGACCGATTGAGATGTCGAGCACTCCTGCTTGGCTAACCCTATGAGGGTGTCAGAACTTAGGATTTTTATTCTTAAATAATCATGGCAAAAATCTAATAAAAATATAATTTTGGAATAATAGACTCAAAGGAATTTTTGAAATTGATTAGATCTGTAGGTTGATTCCACTCGCAAGATAAGTAATGTAATTTTTTTCAACATTTATGGGCAAATTATAAAATATTTTTCAAATAAAATTATTCACGATGTATGAAATTGATGATTGTATTTTTGATTATTGAAAATATCCTTTTTCTGAAAAATTAAATGATTTATGATCAAACATATTGATTTTAATGTGGACCATGCCCCATTGATTTCGATGTCCTATGGTTTTATGAATCTTTCGAATTCAAATATTAAATATGTTTTTAAGAAAGTTTTTAATTCTAGACGGATTTGGATTTGTAGCCGGACTATGTTTTGATATCTTGCTAGCATATGTTGGCATTTTGATACCTTGCTAGTGAGGGTTATACGTTAGCATTTTAATCCCCTTCCAATAGAGGTTATATGTTAGCACATCAATATCCTACCAATGGGGATTGTGCATTGGCACTTTGATACTCTGGCACTTGAGGTTGTACATTGGTACTTCGATACCCATGCCAATGGAGGTTATATATTGGCACTTCGATACTCTGTTATTAGAAGTTATGCAATGGCATTATTTGGACTATTTCTGAGCTCAATATTTGACCTAGCTATAGGATATAAGTATGGTCATAGTGATGGCTGATGAGTTGATGTTTTAAAAGAGCTTAAATTTATAAATGAAATTTGAATTTTGAGAAAGATTGAATTTCGCATGCATAATGTTTTGACCATACTGCATATCTAGATCTGAGTTTTCAACTAACGCATTTCCATATTATTTTTGATATATTATTATTATTTATTTTATTATTTGATTAATCTAGTTAAAGCGTTCATTGTTTTAGTTTATTATTCTATGTTTTACCCCTTTTACAGATTTCAAGGACTAGCTTAACCCAAGGTTTCATTATGGAAGAGTAATTAGAGAGAGAATTTTGACATCTTTATTTTAGAGTAGATTTTTATTAAAGTTTGATGCAAGACTTTAGAATATTGTTATTTTTATGAGACATTTAAGTATGATTACTTATTTAAATTATAGTTTGAATGTTAATAATTTATTCTGCTACTTATTTATGATATCATAATGGAATGCCAGGCATGCTTGTAGGAAGATTTTATTTTTTTTTGAGTATGCGGCGGACCAACAATTGCTGCGACCTCTAGCTCGTGATCTTAGGTCGAAAGCGTGATAGAGGAACCGTCTAATCTACAATTGCCTATGCCCATGAAAATCTAAGGTTGAGGCTGAGGTGCATTCAGGAGGAAATGGATCTAAAGTATAAAGATCCACTCCGGCATGATTTCAATATCATTATCAAATGGCTTAAGAGGCAACAACAGGAGTCAAAGCTCAATGAGCAAGGATGGCCTTCACGATCAACTAGTTTCATAGCCAGGAAAACTATGGTGGATGCGAAGCAATGGGTAGAATGCAATATTCCACACTTGTATTCAGCCGAACAACCAAAGAGACTAGTGGAGAGCCAATCATCACAAGTCTCCATATCTGAGACATCCTCCTAGAGATATGATCGAGAAACAAGGCCAACACACAACTGGTCCATTCAATTAGCCAGGTACCATCCATCCTTCTAGCATAGCCAGGCAGAAAGGAGCATGAAGGGAAAGAAGGCAGCTGCTCAGCCCATCTTGAAAGGAAAAGGAAGCCAGTTGTAGCCCCTTGGAGAGACTGGAGGAGTCCATTGACTCAAACTTAGCGACCAGGTAGAAGAATGATGATAGTTCTGATAATGATGCATCTAATGGCTAGGAAGCAAAGGATATGAGACCATAGTTTATGAGACAGCCCTAGGATGGTTTTCAGCTCATCGGAGTTCCAATTCACTCATGCCATGTAGAATAGGGACCATGGTGTATGACAAGGAGCCCATAAGAATACCATTGCATATAGGAGACAAGTTCTTCAAGTTCATTCAGGATAAGATGCTACTGTAGATGACCTTGTATGTGGAGTAGGATCCTTGAATATATGCTATAACATCGCTACCCTAAGATCAAGAGTTAAGGGGTTGCAATAACTGCTGCATGCTCATGGAGAATACTCCTCACAAGCATGCAAGACATCTTATCATGATATCAAAAAGCAATACGAAAAAATTAATCAATAATTTAAGTCCAAAATCTAACTAACTAAAATCCAGCTTTAATAGCCCATAAAATTCAATGATATTCAAAAGATCTTACATCAACTTCATTAAAGTTTCCAATCTAAAATAAAAGTATCGAAGTTCTACTTTTAATCACTCTCCTGTACATATTCCCTATATCATCTTAGCTCTCAAGATCCGTAAAAGTAGTAAAATATGGGGTAACCAGCTAGATAGCCCAGTAAGCAATGATTACTTCAACTAGATTAAATCAGACAATAAAGTAAATAATCATTTATAGAAAGTAAGCATATAGAATTGATCATTTCAAAATCAATTTCTATTATGCAACATTATTCATGCCAAATTCAATCCCTTTCCAAAATTCGAGTTTTGTTCATGAATTCAATTTTTTTCAAAATATCAATTCTTGTCAACCATGAGCTATAACCATATGATCCCTATAGTAAGGTCATAACACCACGTATCATCTTGCAGTAAGCTGCATGTCATCTTACAGCATGTGGCGTATCATCTTGCAGTATGCTGTGTATCATCTTGCAACAAGTCCTTAAGAACCACAAATTTGCTGAATCTATTGGCGACATGTTGCGTACCTATTTGTGATATAAACCCTCGGAACTAATCAACTGCTAAAGTATTAGCCCCATTGGTGGGGTCTCCATATAGTCGGCTGGGAGTTCAAGTCAACTCGAATCAAAATTCGTTTCACAAATCATGTTTTATATTTCATCTCGATAAGAATATACATAATTATGTGGTATCAAAATCAATTTATCGTAATGCATAATAAGATCAATACTTTCGATCATACTTCACATTTCAAAATAAGATATTTTCAATAACAAAACATTATTCATCAAATTCATGCATCATAAACAGTATAATTCAAAAGTTATTGATATAACAATCTTATAATTTGCCAATAAGTAGGAAAAGTGAAATATTACTTCATACATATTCCAATAAATCCCACCAATTCCACATTTTTTTTCAAAATCTTCCATTATATCCTACTGCTGGATATCTTCTTGTCCAGACAATCACACGCTATGCAGAATCTCGTCCAAAATTAGAAAGAGTATGAATAATTATGAAAAAATAGATTAATGGTAGTCACATCCAATGGTCTAGGTCGGTTTGTTCATCCTTCATCGATCAAGATTAGGCTAGGAGAATAGTGATTCAACAAAGATTGAGGGTAATCAAATCAATGGTATTCGATAAGAATCAAAGTGGAGGTCAATATGTCATTCGACAATCAGGGATCAATTCAATTAACTTCATCTAATCAAAGTCAGCTAAGACATAAGAACTTAATAGAGATCAATAAAAACTAGATCTCATGATGCTCAACAAGATTTGGATGATGCTGATATACTGTCCAACTGACAAGATGGTTTAAAGTTAGTCTCTAAGTCAACTCGGATTCAAAGCAATAGGGCTAGAAACCCTTCACTGGGTTCATAAAACAGGAAAAAATATCAAGGGAGAGAAATTAAGAAATTAACAAGGTGGATAGGGCTAATCAAGCAACATTGTCCAGTATCCCAATCCGTCCGATCAAGGTGATTTCATCAAATCATGATTAAACTAATATACAGAAGGTTCAATAAATATCATAATAATCAAATCCAATGGTACCCGATCTTGTTAAGGTGGGTGCCGGCATATGCCGCCCAGTGCAATTGGTCGGGACCTTTCACAAGGTCATTCAAACTCATCTAGATAGTCTTTTTGAAGATCTAGAAAATCCTAAGAGAGAAATAATCTAAAGAGAGACTTCTAGAGAGAAATTAGAGGGAATGTAGAGAGAGGTGGAGAGAGAAACTAAAGAGAGAAAAAAGAGAGGAGAGAGAATAGAGAGAGAAAGTCCCTTTTTTCTTTCTTTTCTTTTCTTTTCCTTTTCTCCTCTTTCTTTCTTTTCTTTTCTTTTTTTCCTCCCTTCTTCCTTCATTTGGACGAATAAGGGATTCTTGAATCCCCTTCTCCCCTGAGCTAGAAGAGCCTTGCTTTGTTGGAAGATGGTGGCCAAGGATGCAGCCCATGGCGGCACAAACGAGGGTCCCTGGTCCAGCGATCAACAGCGACGAACGACACAAGAAAAATCCATAAAAATCACATAAAAACAGGGGAAATCAGAGATC
Organism: Cocos nucifera; assembly: GCA_006176705.1. NCBI lineage: Eukaryota > Viridiplantae > Streptophyta > Magnoliopsida > Arecales > Arecaceae > Cocos > Cocos nucifera. The sequence goes on from QRFJ01005689.1 coordinate 22,416, forward strand.
TGATTTTTCCAATGAATTTTTGGCAATAATCAGCTGAATCAGAGTTTTAGGAGATAAGAGAGATTAGGAGAAAGATGATTCAAGTGATTTATCTTGTCTCTGATGGGTTTTTGGTAGTGATTTTTCAAAGGACACGGTGAGGGCCATGGAAAATAAGAGGCAAAATAAAGGGAGAGACAGCGAGAGAGGGAAGGATCTAGACAGCGGCTGATCATGGGGGGGAAGGGCATCTCCTCTTATAGAGAGGAGCCCTAGAATTTGGCTCCGCTCCGATTTCCATCAGAGAAGAAGACTCCCGATGACTCCCATCGGGAGTCTTCTTCCTTTATTTTCTTTGTTTTTTTTAGTGCTTTAAGAGTCGTGTGCAGGCCTTTTTAGGTTGTGTTTTCTTTGGTAGCTAGGTCCACATGGGCTGGGGTATTACATATGCAATTCCGAATTGTACAATTTATCCTATCACCAATAGGCTACCTATCAACCATATGAATATGGATATGGTGAGTCTGAGATGTCCTCTAGTGACTATCACCCTAAATAGGCTAGAGCACCTTATACGTTGAATTCTGCTGTCGGCATATTCAGATGGACATCTCATGCCACAATATCAAATAGATGAGTCCTCCAGGGCTAGAGCAATGGCCAGAGTACCAAGATCAATTACAACCCAGAAAGCATACCTTATAGGATAAGCTTAGAGACTATAACACCATGTGGTTGGAGCCTTGGAGGGGTACTGTAATGTGCCTCTTGATTATGTAAATAATCCCGACATCTATGAGAGACATTAACACTGCAGATTTTAGATGTCAGTATATATGTTGCACTTCAAATTCATTAAAGGTCACCAAGCATGAGAACAACAAATCACTCATCAAAAAACATGAAAAATCATCCAATTAGTGATCACAAAATTTAAAAAAAAATGAGAAAGCTTAACAATTTAAAAAACAAAAAATAGGTAAGACAGCCAGACTAGCATGCCTAGCATACTGTTCGGTATGGTTCTAATTTAGTAGCTGACCAGTACGGGTCTCGGTATTGTTTTAGCTTACCTTGTTCTTAGATATAAGATCCATATACATCATTACATATAGCTTCACTCATAGAAGTGACTAGCTGTGCCTTGCCATCTAACATGATGCAAGGTAACCTCAAGTAAATCTTTTCAAAATTTAAAGTGCAGCGATGGGGGTCAGTACAATTGAATGGTGACAAAAAGGACTAGCAACCTTGATAGAATACAAGAATTGAATCACGAACATACATGTGTTATATGTACATGGACAAACATTTGGTTATGTCCATAAATCAAAAGCATAACAACTTATCATCTTTATCTAGGTCCCCTTCATGAATTGTGTTCTTTACACAATATCTGTCAATGTTTTTGCAGGTCTTCTGTTCCTCTCTCTCCTGACATTCTAGCATATATGGTCTCCTTTAACTACGCTGTAGCTGCTATATCAACCTCATTGTTCCTAGACAATGCCGTTATCTGTCAATGAAACTTTGTCAGATCTATAAATATAGTAATTTGTTACAACCACACAGTAAATCCATGATTCTAATTGTTGCAAAGCGATGATTTTATACACACTATTGGCCAATAACTAACGATGTGTAAGAGCCTGATTAGATGCCCAAATTTGGCATTGGTGATAACTCCTGGAATTGGAGATGCTGCTTATTTTCTGTTCGTGCTGAAAATGGACCATCGTCGGAGATTGCTGGAGTTGAAGTCCGAGATCTCATCAATGAGACTTGCAAAACAGAGCCCTAGCTGGAGGTGGGTGGCTCTGGTATGGACCCTCCAACGATCCAGTCAAAAATTTTACCAACAAGAATGGACTACACAAATCTCATCTGCAGTCTCACTCCCAAGTAACACCCATGTCCACAACTATGTATCTAAATTTGAAAATAAAGGAAAGATAATAAGCTCGATAGCCCATTAAGCAATGGATATCTCAATTAAACATTTCAGATATTATCATAAAATATAATATTCATAAAAAATGCCATGAATAAATATAAAAATATATTCCATGCTAATTTATGCAAATTAAATTCATCAAATATTCATATATATATATATATATAATCATAAATCCGATTCAAAATAAGTCATATATAACTCAATAGTCTTTAACTATGACCGCACCTATACCCTGTGGCAAGGCCAAAATAGAAACAATGAGCTCATTGATAATGAGAGTGCCAACACCTAATCCCCATTAGCAGGATCCATTGAACCAATACATAACCTCCATTGGCAAGGTCGATTGAATACCAATGCATAACCCTCATTGGTAGGATCCATTGAACATAATTAGACTAAGAGCTCAAATCCGATACATATGAAAATACTTTTGTAAGGTAACTTACATGTCATAATTCCAATCAACTTATACACATTCCATAACAAATCAATAAATCGTAATTTTCCAAAATTCTTAAATTTGCAAATCACTCCACATTCAAAAATAATTTCGTAAATCACATATAAATCAAAGACTAATTATTTACTTTCAAAGAAAATTATTTAAATAAAGTATCTGAAAAACTTGTTATTCAAAATATATTATTTTATCAAAAATTAATAATTAATATTTTAAGAATAAAAGTTCTAAGTTCCAACACCCATATTGGACTGGCAAAGTGGTAACACCAGATGTCCCGGTTGGTCCAATCAAGCTGGTTTTATCTGATCACGATTAGACTAGAAATATAGGTGATTAGGTGGTTCAACAAAGATCAAGGATGATCAAATCTATTAGTGCCTGACAAGAGTCAAAGTGGTGGTTGGTACACCATTTAACGATCAAGGATCAATTTGATCAAATAGGTTCATCTAATCAAGATCGCTTAAAATATAACGACTCAATAAAGATCAATAAAAATCAAATCTTGCGACACTCGACAAAGACTTGGATGGTACAAACATACTAGCCAATCAATAGGGTGGTTCAAAGTCCCTCGATTAGGGTCAACTCAAATTCAAAGCAACCAGACGACCAGGCAATAATGCCTAATGGCATATGTTGATCTAATCAAAGCAACTACATCTGATCAAAGGTCTAGCTAGAGTATAGACGGTTCAATAAAAATTGAAAGCCACCAAAGATGAATGCTGGCAAGGACCAATCCACTGCGTGACTTCTAGGATGGTTCAAAATTGCATAATAGAATCAATTGAAATCATAGGACAGAGATCCTACAGGGTCCATGTACCAACATCATATAGAGAAATGAAGGAAATCGCATAGGGTTTAAGCATCCATTTTCGAAACTTTTTCAAAAAAAATAGCAGTAAATATTAATCTAAAATTAATACTATGCATGCATTGATCATATCAAATAAACCCTACTCAGGATCAAAACATGCTAATATGTGATAGAAAAATAAAATGCATTCGATTAGCAAATCGAATCTACTGACCGATACGAGTTTAGAACTCGATATCTTTTCGCAGGTAGCTGATCTCCGCAATCTGAATTCACCGGAAGCTGTGGTGTTATACTGCAGCCGCACACTTGTCCAGCCTCTACGGATGGTCCACACAGAGCTCCTGATCCCGACCAGCTCCACCGGAGTGCTAGCTCCTCGCCGGGGCCTTCGACGGCTGATCACGATCGATCCGATCGATCGTGTACTTTCTGATTTTTCGGACACTCCAGAAAATCAGAACATAAATATTGGAGGATGATGAAGAGGTGTTTCAAATTTGGTGGCGATCCAATTCTCACAGCACTCGATTTCTCCATTCGAACACAGATTTTCAAAACTAGGATTTCACTCGGCCCAAAAACCCTGACACACTAAAAATCCTATCACGCCCTCTCTGTGTGGAGTTTTTCCATGAAACAAGTTTTCGTGGAAAAATGACTTTCAGATCTATAAACCCTATTTAGATCATATCTAAAAATTGGGTATCCTTAAAGATGAAAATCAGAAGAGAAGAGAGGCATGAGGGAAAAGTAAAGTGCTGCAGGACCCTGCTCACCTTCACTCCAAGATTTTTTTCGTTCAAAACTAATGTCCAATCACTCTAAAATTTTTACCACGTAATGCTAACCCCTTCTACCGCATGCACAAAAATTTTCATAATTTATTGACGTGAATACCATGGGAAAAGCGCATGAAAAAAGATAAGGGTCGAGTGATTGGAAGGTTTTAACCACTCACTTGATTTTAAAAATCAAATGAGCCTCTTATCTTTATCCAACGCCTCCTCCCATATGTTTAACACGCAGAAGGACTCTCCTTCTACGTGTGCACATTTTTATTTCTCCAAAAAATGTTCAACAAACAAAAGGGAGGGCGTGGGAAGCAGATAAGGTTGGATTGGTTCCAACCTCCAACAAACTGAGTTGAATTTAAAACTCAACTTACTTTGAACCGGTCCAACCCCTAGACCAGGTTAAAAGCAGATAAGAGAGGGGGCACAGAAACCTTTTGGGTGAGAGAAAAGTTACGTACAAAAAATTTTAGGCGTGGAACAAGAGTAGAAAAGTCAAAAATGGTGGGCGCATGGGAGAGTTTGAATTCAAACTTCATTTGACTTGGTCCTAATTGGTTTCAACCAAACTAATTAATCTAGGCCCAATTAGACCAGGTTAAACACAACTAAATTAGGCTTAGCCTAATCCAATAAAATCCTAATCAAATTAGAAATTAATTAGATCCAAGTTCTGATCAAATCAGGATCAAAACTCCCATAGCGATAAGGTCATCTCATGACCTGATCGGGTCAAACCCAATCGAATCAAATTCAATCAAACTTGATCGAATCCTCATCGCTCAATCAAATTGAGCTAATCAGCAATTGAATTGCTGATTAATCCTCCAAAAATATCTGAGTCCAAATCGAATGGGTTACCAGACAACAGAGTCCCATCAACATGAAACTCCTGAAGAGTCCCAATCCAGTGGGACTCTTGAACCCAGTGTCCCAAACAAATGGAACTCGCAATCTTAGAGTCCCAGACTAGTGGGACTCCTGATTATAGTCCTAGACAAGTAGGACTCAGAGTCCCAGTCCAGTGGAACTCTTGGTCATAGAGTCCCAGTCCAGTGGGACTCGACCATAGTGTCCTAGGTCATCAAGACTCATGATCAGCCATCAGATCAGGTAGGAACTCCTTATGTGTGTGACCCCATAGGTTTGAATCCTAAGCCGGTAGTACAGGAACCAATTTTCTGTACCAATCGATGTACCATCTAGCAATGGTACCCGACGTCCGGATAGGTCGAAAAGTCGCAACGCAATAATGACGAACCTGTGGAATATGGTTACCGTATAATTCATCTCCTTGATCACGATGCTCAAAAGGACGATCTAGGATTTACTGTCAACCCTAAAATTCATCCACATTATATTTCAAAATTTAGCGTCCATCATATGGACTACCCCGATCGAGGATTTGCTAAATTGAAATACAGCAATGCACTTGCTCCAACACTTTGAGGGATCAATCTCATCTTGACTCACACACCGACAAGCCAAGTACATGACTGCACCCAGTAGCCTTTTATCACTAAATTAGAAATTCAGGTAGTCTGGTACCTAAGTACAGTAAGTTGCTTGCAAATCACCGTGGTAGTCTCAGATCTAAGGGACACTTATACCCATATTCTTCGAGGCTAATCTTGATAGAAGAAAAGCTCCGAAGTTGGTCACGTTCAGTGCAGATGTACCCATACATCTCACTTGCATGCCATGCCAGTATCTCAACATTTCTTGGTTACGAGGACAACCAACCTATATGGCACACAACGACCTATACTCGATAAATGTTGTCGTCCTAAATAACAATGTATCTTTTGGTCGTAAACAATTTAAGGACTAAATGACAAATCCTTCTTTGTCAAATTTAGATAGTCCTAAGGACTTCATCATAACACAGGAGTTCATTAGAAGACAACAGAATTTATGATGAAAAATACCAAAATAACTTTTATTATTTGATAATTCATATACAAGAACAAGTAGCACAACCGTCAACAGGCTGACGATTGGTTTTGGAACATATTCCCAACAAGAAAAAGTAAAGAGGGAAAGGCTTGCCACAGCTATGGACCAACGATCGGAGTGGAGTCTAAAATCATCTTTATCGGATATAACTTAAACAAGAAAACAGTACGAAATAGAGCATCCAAGTTCTTGATGAGAATCGATTAGGATTATACTGATCATGAAGGACGGATCCTTCATATTCATCAATCCAAAGAAAGAAACACAATAGAGAGACAATAGGCACGATAGAGAGAGAAAGTGGAGAGGGGGAAGAGAGAGAAAGTAGGAAAGTGAGAGGAGAGAGGGAAAGAAACCTCTCTTTTACGTCTTTTTCTTTTCTTTTCTTCTCTTTCTTCTTTCTTTTTCCTTCTTCCTTCTTCCCTTGGCGAAATAGGGGAAGCTTGTTCCCCTTCTATTCCTAGGACAGAGAGCCTTCCACTAGTGGTGGTGGTGGCCGAGGATGTAGGCTGTAGCGACACACTTGGGTGATCACAGACTAGCGGTCGGCGGTGATGACCACCACCAAAAAACTCAAGGAAAATGAATGAAAAACTAAGGGAAAATAGAGGAACCAACCGAGCCCCCCTTTTTGACAAAATCAGGTGGTTTGCCAACCAGAATCAAGGCTTTGAGGATTGAGGAAGCTAAGGAAAGAATCCACCTAAGGGTCTCAAGCTCTTACTTGGCTTCTCTAGCATTGGTTGGGCTATGGTGGCGGCAGAAACCATATGTGAAAACTCAACAAACTCCAGCACAATTCTTGTCCAAGACAGAGATCTTTGGTATGGATTGGAGTGGAGAGTGGAAGAGCTCTTATATAGAGCCAAAAGGGAGGCATTGGAGTCCATCCCGCTCTTGGATTTGCCAAATAATCGCGGAAGAAGAGAACACCCATCGGGAGTCTGTCTCTTCCCCTGGCATGTGCAACTCACGTGCCCCTTTCCTTTTTTTTTTTTTAGGGCCTAAACCAGTTGCTGGGTCAGTCAAGTAGACCAGGCCAGTTCAGTATCAAGCCCCTTTTGGGCCGGGGTATCATAGAGAGGGAAAACAAGAGAGGAAGGGAGGGAGAGAAGCAAATTGTTTGCTGACTTCACTCAAGAAATTACAAAAAAAAAAATTAGGGGTAGAGATCCGATTTCATTTTGAAATAGCAATGCCCCCCATGGCTTCTACAGAGAAACTGAGGGACGGAGAGTTTTCGAGCCCCCCCTTGCCCCCCTCCCTCTTCCTCTCCCTTCCTTTCTCTATCTTTTCCTCTCTGTTGTCCTCCCTCTCCCCCTTCCTCATCGGATATTTTGTTGGGACGACCTAAAACAGCATGGCATGGAGATGCAACACACCATACTGCCAGGAAACCAATATGGGTCCCAATACTGGTATAGCTTACCTTGGTTGCCACTAACCAAAAAAGACCCTAACTGATTTTTCAGTTTTCTTGGCAAGTCTAAAAGGTGAATGCTTACATATGTACATTCACATATGTTAATTTAGGGAAGGCAAGTTGAGTGCATGAAAAGCCACCACTGCTCTTGAACCTTTCCCATGATTCAACATATTGGTTGCCCATATGTCACAACTATTTATGGTAAGCCACTAAATTTTTCTCTATGTAACATGTCACAGCCCAAAATATTTTGTAGATGTGATTTCTAATGGAATCATATACAAAATGCATAAGCCAGGCAGGCATAATATTTTGATTGCACATACAAACTGTACACCTGCATTCATGCATTTATGTCCATAAAAGGATGTGAAAATAGTTCATCTACAAGATTTACACAGCATACTTCTATGATGTAAACTTAAAGTAAGTGCAAGTAATATCTATAATTAAGACCATGATGATTAACCTGAATTGGAAGAGTAATTAAACCACCACAGCAAACTCCAGCAAAAAAGCACTCTGAGGGTATTCCCTGAAAGCAGTAATGAAATCTAAGTGTTAATAGGATGTGAGTGCGCTAAGAAGTAAATCGATGTAGGCCTTAGCAGATGCTAATCTATTTTAAACTAAAGAATAAAATGGCTGCAATATACGAAGACCATCTAATAATAAGATATCAAGATTATTCAAACACAATTTCTCTGAATGCAAATATCATGCAAGATAAATTTGTCTCTCATCTGTCTGAGAATAGATTCTGAAGAATAAATGTCCCTAATTTTTTTTTTTTTTGGGTGGATAGTATATATACCGAGTTAATTTAGACATGAAAAGCTAGTTTCAGTTTCCATAAAACAAATCCGGTTTGTCACATTGAAGAAAAAGAATATTTGATAGCATGAGGATTGAAACAAGAGGAATGTTTACATTTACCTATTGGTGATTTAATATTCTTTTATTTTACAGACTCTGGGATTACATTATCCTTTTACTAATTTGCCAGTAAATGTGTCTGGTAGAGAAAATTTATTCCACTGCAATAGGCAATGCTGTAGATAAGGTAGCATGACCAATATAAGGGGGAAAAGAATTAGCCACACAAAATTATATGATTTTTGTGAGCTATCACCATATGTTTATTATTTAACAGAGAGCTTAAAATAACCAATAATAACATATTATCTGGAAACTAAAGATTACCAGCATCTCAGAGATGAACAACTTCTAAAGTGGTTTCTTTGGGTTACAGGAGGTTTGAATTCAAGATAGTCACATAATGATCTATTTCTACTTCTGTTTCACCAAAACAGCTGTATTAAGCATCTGAAGTAAAAATCTGCATAACTGGTATGATCTAGCTCCCACAATCATCATCATGATGTTTCAATAGTTTGCCTGCGAACTTTTTTTTTTTATTATGACTAGGTAGCAGCCAGGTCTCCAACCGCTAACCAGTACATGTCAAGTTGTTCCACCAGACCAAAGTGGACTATCAGAATGTCAAAACTCTCAATCCCCAGTTTACCTTTCTACTACCATGTTGTGCATAACAAGCAATTTATAGCTATATGATTCAAAAAGAAGAAACAATCATTAGTTAACCAAGTTATTGTCATTATATCATCCATGAAGATTCCAAATGCCCAAAAAATGAATGATCACATTCCCTGGATATTAACGATAGATCTAGTAAACACTTTGTAGTTTAATATGCAAGTAATATAGTATTTCATGTAATAAATAAAGCTTATGCAATTTCTTCTATTAAATTATTTACAAGAGCCTCCATAATGGGCACCAAGTGTCCTACCACTCAGCAAGGCAACTTTTATTAATGAGAGATCTACCTTACTAGCTCCCAACCTGGTAAGAGGTATTCGAAGTAAGATGGGGACCAAAACGTCATGATTGAAAGATAAACTTGAAGAAGGCACACAGCTATGTAGAACTTCTATGTGTTGGCTGCTTTTTTGGATACAAGAAGGGTCAGACCATGGAAGGCTGAACCACCCAAAACCATGCAGTTTGCAGGGTGCTGAACCATACCGACAGCGGACAGGGATGGTTCCAACCATCAGAATGAGACACGGACAAGGAAGCAGGGGAGGGGAAAGGAAAGAGAGGAAAAGAGAGAGCATGAAGGGGAGGGAGGGAAAGGGATAAGGGGAAACAAACTCCGAAGGCCACTGGGGGCCCGACGTGGCCACTACTGAGCTACTGAGGTGGCAGGCCTCATTCCAATCTGACACAGCTCCAACGAGAGGAGGAAAGAGAGCAAATAGAGAGAAAGAAGGGGAGAGAATGAAAAATAGTGGGAGAAATAACCTCTAGAGGCTATCGGAGGCCCACCGAAGGTGTTGCCGAGGCCTTGGGCCTCCGTTTGATCATCTTCCGAGACAAAGAAAAATAATTCAGAAGTCGGCAATGGACTTTGCCCAATAGATTCAAAATAAAAAAGCAAAACGGGCCGAAGCCCCTACTTCGATTCAACGGAGGCCCACGGCCTCCATAGCACCTCCGGCGGCCTTTGAAGGCTGTTCTTCCTCCTCTCCCTTTCTTTCCCTCCCCTTCCATCTCTCTCTTTTCCTTTCTTTCCTTCTCCCTCTCCCCCTCTCTGCTATGTCAATTCAGCCTCAGCACAGAATGATACAATCATGTACTGAATCATACCACTGGCTGACCAGTCCAGGGTCTGATACCAGCACAACAAACCTTGGGTCACACCATGATCCTTGGCCAAACTAATGCATAAGCCTGCCACTGGTTCAAACCAGAAAGAATGGAGAAATGGTAGTGGATTCTATTATCTTGAACCTTCTAGGTCTTTTGATACTGGAATGCTGCCCGTCAAAGAATGATAACTAAAAAACTTAGCTAAGCTAAAGGAAATAAAAGATAGCAATAATTGAGAAGTAAAAGAGGTACAAACGGAAAGCAATAATGATTCCAAAATCCCCTGATCCACAATTACAATCTTAGGTTTATACACAACCTTCTTAGTCGCTGGATAGAAATCTAATCATTAACTCACCACTTGTCCTCCGGCTTGTGCCATTCCATCCACTTCCTAGTTGTTATCACTCTTGGTTTAACTCCCGTGCATTATCTCCACTCCTCACATTCTGACTTTTGGTACCACCAATTGTTTGAAGCAATTACGTCCAATAACTTGCATTAGACCGACAACCATTCATTAAGACTACATTCTAAGTACTTTCACTAAGCCAATAGTCACCTATGTTCCTCCGGGTGTCTTACTCTTAGATGAAACCTTCACCATCGAAGGTCGAACCATCCCGAACCATCCAATTTTGGGGGTGCCAAACCATACTGGTGGTGAACCAAGATGGTTCCAGCCTTCAAAATGAGACACCATCGAGGAACCAGGGGAAGAAGGAATGAGAAGAAAAGAAAGAGGGAAGGGAGGAAACAGCCTCCAGAGGCCACTAGAGGGCCGGTGAGGCCATCACTACCACTATCAATGCCAAGGTATGGGCCTCATCCAGATCTAACATGGCTCGAGGGAGAGGGGAAGGAAAGAGAGAAAAGCGAGAGAGAAGGGGAGGGAAGGAAAGGGAGAGAGAGAAATGGCCTCCGAGGTTGTTGGAGGGCTGCTGGAGGCGCTGCAAAGGCCATTTCCTCCTCTTCCGTCCCTCCCCTTCCCTCTCTCTTTTCCTCTCTTTCCTTTTGCTAGCTTGCATGTAGGGTTTCTAGCTCTACTTTCGAAATTTTTTCAAAAATTAGACACAGCAAAATTAAAAATTAATCTAATTAATTTTCCTAGAGCTATAGATCTAATCTAAAAATCCTACAAAATCAGGATCTAATGTAACATGTATGCATGGAAATCTGAAAATAAAAAACTATCGGCAGTAAAATAGTTTTACTACTTTACGTGTTCAGAACACGTTATCTTTGCATGGGTAGTCGATCACCACAATCTGATCACCACTGGGAAGATCTGATCATCGCGACGCAGCCACAGCATATCTGGCCTCCATGGATGGTCCACATGAGGTCTTGATTCCGATTGGCGCCTCCCAAGTGCTAGCTCGATGCAAAACAGTCTTGAAGGTTGAATCTGATCAAACGCTTCGATCTCCCTCCACCGAATCTTTGGATGCTCCGGATTAGCAACAAAGGTAGAGGAGAGGTTGAGGAGGCTCTCCAGAAAATTTTGTGAAGATCTAACTCTCAGATCTCATGAAACTCCTTCTCGAATCCTAGGTTGAAACCCTAGGACAGCTTTCACCAAAAACTTTGCACCTGGTTCTCTCTAGTTTTTCTTCTCTCAGATTTTTTCTGATATTTTTCTCACGCAAAGGAGAGGGCTCACGAACATAAGGAGGGTTTCTTTCTGATTGTTGCATGTCCCGAAAAATCCCAGATTTAATAAAGGTGCAAAAACAAAAGAGGCATGGAGGGATTAGTTTTGATCAAATGGTTAGCCATTCAAATTCAAATCTCATTTGAATTCAAATGGCAACCAGATAAAGCCAATATTTTGGAGCGTGAGAAGGGAGGATGTGAGCTCTCTCTTGCGTTAGAAAAATGCACGAGAAACATCTTTCTCGTAGAGATTAAATGACGCAAGGAATGGTGAGGTGGCGCATGGAAGACTAGGTCAAACTAGTCTCAAAATTTGTCATCCAATTGAACCAACCCAAACTAATTTGGCTAGGCCCAATTTGACTAGATTAAACCCAACTCATTTAAGCTTAATTAGGCTCAATTAAATCCTAATCAAATCAGAAATTGATTAAGCCCAACCCTCGATCAAATCAGGGATCAAACCTCCTCAGCAATTAGGTCATCTCATAACCTAATCGGGTCAAATCCAATTGAATCCAATTCAATTAGACTTGATCCAAAAATAATTACTCAATCAAATTGAGTTGATTAGCAATCAAATCACTAATTAAACCTCTCGTAAACACAAAGTCCAAATCCAATGGGTGTCCGACCAACAGAGTCCGATCAAAATGAAACTCGTGATCGAAGAGTCTCCAACCAGTGGGACTCTTGATCTCGGTATTCCAAACAAGTGGAACTCATGATCACAATCCCAGACCAGTGAGACTCTCGATCACAGAGTCCCAGACAAGTAAGACTTAGAGTCCCAGTACAGTAGGACTCTTAGTCGAAGAGTTTCAGTCCAGTCTCCAGTGGGACTCTTGACCACAGAGTCAGTCCAGTGGAACTCCTGATCATAGAGTCCCAGATAAGCAGGACTCAGAGTCCCAGCCTAGGAGGACTCCTAGTCAAAGAGTCCCAGTCCAGTAGGACTCTTGACCATAAGTCCCAGTCCAGTGGGACTCTTCATCAGCCATCAAATCAGGTAAGAACCTCTAATGTGTGTGACCCCGTAGATTCGAACTTAAGTCGATAGCATAGGAACCAATTCTTGTACTAATCGAAGTGATCATCTAGCAATGGTACCTGACGTCCGGATAGATCGAATAGTCGCAATCGCAACACTTAGAACCTATGTGAATATGGTTACCACATAATTCATCTCTTTGACCTCTATGTATAGGATGACTCTGAGTTAAACTGTCAACCCTAAAAAGTACATCCAAATCGTGTCTCAATGCAACCAGTCCCATGACTCTTCACTAGGACTACCCTGGCCAAGAATTTGCTAAATTGAAACACAATTGAACACAGCTCCTAAACCGGAGTGGTCAATCCCATCTTGACTCACACATCGACTTCTCAAGTACTTCTCCAGAACCTTCCGTCACTGAATTAGAAATTCAGGTAGTCCGACACCAAAGCACAGTGAGTTGCTTGAAAGTCACGGTGATGATCTCAAGTCGGAGGGACACTTATACCCTTATTCTATCGGAGCAAATCTTGATAGTAGAAAAGCTTCGGAGTCGGTCACATTCAGTGCAAATGTACCCCTACATCTCACCTGCATGCCATACCAGTGTCTCCATACTCCTTGGTTAAGAGGACAACCAACCTACATAGCACACAACAACCTATACTCGATAAACGTCCTTGATAACAACATATCATTTAGTCGTGAACACGTTTAAGGACTAAACGACAAATCCTTCTTTGTCGATTCTAAATAGTCCTAAGGACTTCATCACAACACACAGGAGTTTATTAGAAGATGCAAAAAATTTATGATGAAAAATGCCAAAATAACTTTTATTTATTAATAATTCATATACAAGTACAAAAGTTAGCACAACCATCAACAGGCTGACGATTGGCTTTGGGACACTATTCCAAACAATCTTCCACTTGAACTAAAGCCAATCGGTGTAGTATCTAATATTCATCTTCGACTTGAAGTCATCAAACTCCTTCACCATAATGGCTTTAGTGAATGGGTCAGCCAGGTTCTCCTTCTCATCGATCTTCTGAAGGTCGACGTCATCTTGATCCACGATCTTCCGGATAAGATGGTGGCGGCGTAGAATATGCTTCGTCCGCTGGTATGCCTTCAGTTCGGTTCGCCTGAGTAATGGCTCCAGAGCTATCGTAGAAGAGCAGAACTGGACCATCAAGGGAGGGTGCTACTCCGAGCTCGATAATGAACTTTCTCAGCCACATCACTTCTTTGGCAGCATCTGATACAGCAACATACTCCATCTCGCAAACTGAGTCAGCCATGGTGTGTTGCTTGAAACTTTTTCAGTAGACAGCTCCATTAAGGATAAACACATACCCCGATACACTCTTGCTGTCATCATGATCAAATTGAAAACTGGAGTCTGTAAACCCCATAAGTCTCAAGTCCAACTCACTATAAACAAGCCACTAGTCCTTAGTATTTCTTAAATACTTCAGGATGGTTTTAACAACCTTCCAGTGGTTCTTCCCTATATCAGATTGGTATCTACTCACTATCCCTAGTGAGTATGCCACATCTGGTCGTATACGTGTCATGGCGTACATGATAGAACCCACTGCCAAAGTATATGAAATTCTACTCATACGCTCTCTCTTGAGGTGTTGTCGGACAATCCCTCTTCGAGAGAGAAATTCCATGGCCTATCGGTAGATAGTCTTTCTTGGAATTCTCCATACTGAACTTCTTCAGCATGGTATCAATATACGTGGACTAGGATAACCCGAGTAACCTTTTAGATCTATCTCTATAGATCTTCATCCCTAGGAAGCTTCTCCCAAATCCTTCATAGAGAACCATGATGATAACCAGATCCTTATTCCTTGTAATGCAGGGACATCATTCCCGATTAAGAGAATGTCATCCACATACAATACTAGGAATACAACCGCTGGACCATTAGCCCACTTATATATGCAGGACTCTTCTCTATTCTTAATGAAGCCATACGTCTTGATCATCCTATCAAAACGTATATACCAACTCCGAGATGCCCACTTTAGTCCATAAATGGATCTTTGAACCTTGCACACCTTAGATTCATATATGGATGTGAATCCTTCAGGTTGTATCATACACATCTTTGTCTAGCTCTCCATTCAAGAAAGCTGTCTTCACATCTATCTGCCAGATTTCATAGTCCAGATGGGTAGCTATTGCAAGCATGATCTGAATGGATTTGAGCATTACCATAGGGGAGCGTCTCGTTATAGTCTATATCATAACGTTGACGATACCCCTTGGCAATCAGATGAGCTTTATAGATCTCCACCTTCCCATCTGCGCTCCTCTTTCTCTTGAAGACCCACTTACATCCTATGGGTTTTATCCTTTCGGATGGATCAACTAATGTCCATACATCGTTAACCTTCATGGACTCCATTTCGGATTTCATGGCCTCAAGCCATTTCTCAGAGTCGCATTACATCTATGTAAGTGATTGGATCAACGTCGTTCTTATCAAGTTCGACAGGATCACCGTCCCGGACTAAGAAACTATAGTATCTGTCCAACTGACATGGTACTCTACCAGACCGCCTTAAGGGTCCAGGTATAATAGGCTCCGGGTCTGATCTAATCACATTTAGTTCAGGTTCAGCTACATGTATCGATTTTTCCACCTTTCAAACTTCCTTAAGTCCGACCTTAGAGGCATTAGTTCCTTCACCTAGGAACTCCTTTTCCAAAAAGACTGGCTTAAGGCTGACAAACATCTTTTGTTCATCAACTTGGTAGAAGTAATACCCCTTGGTCTCTTTTGGGTACCCTATAAAAATATACTTGTCAGACCTAGGTCCAAGCTTTTCTGTCATTAAATGTTTGACATAAGCCTGACACCCCCAAACCCTAAGGTACGAGAGTATTGACTTACGCCCTGTCCACATCTCATATAGCGTTTGAGCTACAGATTTACTCGAAACTCTATTTAGAATGTAACAAGCAGACTCAAGCGCATATCCCCATTGGGAGATCGGCAAACCAGCAAACCGCATCATGGATCGAACCATGTCCAACAAGGTCCGATTCCTCCTTTTAAACACACCATCATGCTGTGGTGTTCTAGAAGTCCATTGGGAGAGAATCCCATTCTTCCTTAGATATGTCAGAAATTCGCTAGAAAGATACCCCCTCGATCAGACCAAAGAGTTTTGATACTCTTCCCAGTTTGCTTTTCTACCTCATTACAGAACAGTTTGAACATTTCAAACGACTCCAATTGATGTTTCATTAGGTAGACATACCCATACATTGATGGGTCGTCCGTAAATGCTATGAAGTAGAAATATCCATCTCTAGCACTTGAGCTCATGGGTCCACATACATCAGTATGTACTAGACCTAGGAGTTCACTAGCTCGTTCACCCTTTCCAGTAAAAAGTGACTTGATCTCTTACCAGGGAGATAGGACTCACAGGTCAGAAGTGATTCACAATCACCGACTTCAAAAATTCCTTCTAGAGCCAACCTTTTTATTCTGTTCTTATTGATGTGAACTAGCCTACAATGCTAAAGACAGACTTCAGACACATCGTTTATTCTAGGGCATTTACCGGAGGATTGGACCACGTTAATAGACTGTGATAATAAATAAATATCGTTATTTAATTGTCCAACACAAATTGTAACACCATTCAAAATGATATTACAAAAGTTTTCTTCTATTGAAAATTCATAACTGTCTTGGCCAAAAGGCCTATAGAAATAACATTCAATAAAAAATTTCGACAAACATGACAACCACTAAGAATAACTCTATGAGAATTGATTATAAGGTTCATGATTCCTAAAGGTAGAACTGAAACTTATCTTCCATCTCCAACGTTCAGAAACCTCTCGCCTTCATCAAATCTCCTACCGACCTGCAAACCCTGCATCGAATTACAAATATGATAAGGGCTTCTGGTATCTAATACCTAAGCAGTAGTATCACATATAGAGAAGTTGCAAGGTATTATCATATAATTACCTTGCCTAGCAACAACTTGCTTCTTCCTCAGCCTGTTCGGGTCCACAGAGGCAATGTACTGAGGACAGTTCCTCTTCCAATGCCCCTGCTTCTTGCAAAAGAAGCACTCTACCTGGCTCTGGTCGGGCTTGCGCTTCTTGATCTGACCCTGTGCAGACATCCCAGCATACGGCTGCACTTTCTTATTCTTCTTCTTCTTGTTCTTCTTCCCTTTCTTAAAGGATCGACGACCAGAAGAAGATCCTCCCACTACATTCACCATCTCCTTATGGAGTTGGTGATCCTTCTCAAAGTTTTGCAGCAATCCCGATAAGCCATGGTAGTTCACTACAAGCTTTGTCATTCAAAAATGAGTAAGAAAGGGGAGGAAGGACTTGGGCAAAGAATTCAAGATCGCATCCTTCCCGAGCCGCTCATGCAGGGAAAACCCAACTTACTCAGGCGCTCAATCATCTCAATCATGTATAATACATGATCAGTGACTAATGCCCCATCCCTCATCTAAGCGTTGAAAATGGCACTAGTCTTATGCCTCTCAACATTGTCAGATGTGTCAAAGAAGTCGTTCAACATTTGAAGCATCTCCTGTGGCTGGGCATTCTCGAACCTGCGACTGAACTCATCATTCATCACCGCCAGTATAATGCATCGAACGATGGTGTGGTCACTGAGCCACTTTTGGTAAGTGTCTCTAACCACCCCTCTAGTGTTCGGGACTGGCTCCTTAGGTGTCGAATCAGTCAATACATACAAGATCCGCTCATGTTCCAAGATGATTTTCAACTTTCGATACTAGCTATCGAAGTTGGATCCCATGAGTTTGTCATTATCCAACAATGATCGGAGCGACAGGATAGTGCCATAGCTGCACAATAAGGAAAACCAAAACCTAATTAGTATATGAATTATTTACTCTAAAGACTTGAACTTTAGTCTAAAGATCCTCCCACTATTTTAACGAATTGGTAGCCTCTACCTTCAATTCGAGGAATTACCTTAATTTCTTAGTGGGTACTAGAATCCACACAGACTACACACAAGCCCGACTTTGGTCGGCCAACCCATGTACATCTATGGATAGGTTCATAACCAATTATTTCTCTAAACAACTTTTAGTAATTTTAATTTTGCCCCAGAAACCTAATCAGTAGGCTTTGGTCTCCATCAAAAAGATCAAGTTAGGTCTAACCATTAACATGACCATATTTGGTGCATCTGGCCAACAAATGATCAGATCCGACTTTGGCCGGCCAACCTAACCACCATTAGAAAAACACGACCAAATCATTATATTATGAATGATAATTCTATTAGTCAATAAGCACCAGGCCTTTGGGCCTCTAATGATTATTAAACTAATAGACCTATTATCACTCAACTTAATAAGAGGCTATAACTTAATTATCACCATAACTTTATCATATTTAAGGACCTAATAATTTTAGAGAATTTTATTAATTGATTTTAAGAAGAGGAAAGAAGAATTAACCAGCCAATTTTGATCCTCCGACTGAGTTCACCAAGTCAGATAAAAAAGGACCTAATTCAAGCCGACATTAGGAGCACCTAAATCAATCACACTGATTTACCTAATTGACATAGGTGAGCCCAAATCGTCAAGTGATCTAATCAAAACCTAATTCACTAGGATGGCTAGGTAAGGAAGATTAGTGGAAGGGATATGCCATTAACTCATCAAAGATAGGAATCAGTGCGAGTAGCTTCCAATTGAAAACCACTGGTCTAAACTGCCAAACTTACCTTAGACACCATCTGATTCATTAGTTTTAATTTGATCAACCTAGTAATCTTAGGTTCGACCGCATAGCTATGAATCAAGTCCATTTGGTTCTTGTTAAAGGCATGGACTTGACCAACTACAATAATTGTAATTGGTGATCAACCTAGTAATCTTAGGTTCGACCGCGTAGCTATGAATCAAGTCCATTTGGTTCTTGTTAAAGGCATGGACTTGACCAACTACAATAATTGTAATTGAGTCTAAAAAGTTATTGACCTAATCTAAATCAACATTTGGTTAGATTTGATCAATTACTCTAATTTAGTCCATTCTTTAACTAACCTTAGGTCTAACCCAATTAATGAACCTAATTCATCTAACCCAATAACCTAAATTTTATAATCAATAACTTAGGATCTTTAATTCACAATTCTAGATCCTAATTCATCATACTTAATTCTTAATTAAGATTTTGGGCAGAGAGTTGAGGTTCGGCATTTCAAAAATATTTTTTTTCAAAATTTTGAAAGGTTCTTTACAACCTAGCAGTGTTCACCAAATAGATCGACTCATTTCAAAAATGGTACTAGTTGTAAGGTTTAATCCAAATTTATATGCACTACATAAAAATCATGAATCAATTTAGATCTAATCTAAACACTAATCCATGATTAAAAATCAGATTAAAGCCATTTAATCATATCATAAAAAATATTAGATCAAATCTAAAGTTTTATGATCAATGTTTTAGATCATCAACGTACCGGGACAACCTTTTCACTGTAAGGGATAAACCTTACAGCAGGACAACCTTCAGTCCGTGCGATAATGATTTTATTTTCAGATTTAAAAATCAGATTATTATTTAGATCTAATCTAAAAAATAATCGAAGCATGCATATACATCACATTAAAAAACCTGGATGCTCTGATACCATTGCTAGATTGCATACAGGGTTTCTAGCTCTACTTTCAAAACTTTTTCGAAAATCAAACACAACAAAATTAAAAATTAATCTAATTAATTTTTCTAAAGCTATAGATCTGATCTAAAAATCCTATAAAATCAGGATCTAATGTGACATGTATGCATGGAAATATGAAAATAAAAAACTATCAGCAGTAAAATAGTTTTACTACTTTACGCGTTCAGAATACGTTACCTTTACACGAGTAGTCGATCACCGCAATCTAATCACCTCTAGAAAGATCCGATCATCGTGATGCAGCTACACAGCATGTCTAGCCTCCACGGATGGTCCACACGAGGTCCTGATCCCGATCGGCTCCTCCTAAGTGATAGCTCGATACAGAACGGTCTTGAAGGCCGAATCTAATCGAACACTTCAATCTCCCTCCACCGAATCTTCGGAAGCTCTAGATCAGCAGTAGAGGCAGAGGAGAGGTTAAGGAGGCTCTCCAAAAGATTTCATGAAGTTCCGACTCTCAGATCTCATGAAACTCCTCGAATCCTAGGTTGAAATCCTAAGATAGCTTTCACCAAAAACTTTACACCTGATTCTCTCTAGTTTTTCTTCTCTTAGATTTTTTCTGATATTTTTCTCACACAAAGGAAAGGGCTCACGCACATAAGGAGGGTTTCTTTCTAATTGTCGCACGTCCCAAAAAATCACAGATTTAATAGAGGCGCAAAAACAAAAGAGGCATGGATGGATTAGTTTTGATCAAGCGGTTAGCCATTCAAATTCAAATCTCATTTGAATTCAAATGGCAACGAGATAAAACCAATATTTTTGGGGTGTGAGAAGGGAGGGCGTGGGCTCTCTCTTGCATGGGAAAAATGCACGAGAAACATCTTTCTCGTAGAGATTAAATGGCGCAAGGAATGGTGAGGTGGTGCATGGGAAGACTAGATCAAACTGGTCTCAAAATTTGTCATCCAATCGAACCAACCCAAAATAATTTGGCTAGGCCCAACTTTACCAAATTAAACCCAACTCATTTAGGCTTAATTAAATCCTAATCAAATCAGGGATCAAACCTCCTCGGTGATTAGGTCATCTCATAATCTAATCAGGTCAAATCCAACTGAATCCAATTCAATTGGACTTGATCTAAAAATAATTACTCAATCAAATTGAGTTGATTAGCAATCAAATCACTAATTAAACCTCTCATAAACATAAAATCCAAATCCAGTGGGTGTCCAGGCAACAGAGTCCGACCAAAATTAAACTCTTGATCGAATAGTCTCCAACCAGTAGGACTCTTGATCCGGATGTCCCAAACAAGTAGAACTCATGATCACAGAGTCCCAGACCAGTGAGACTCTCGATCACAAAGTCCCAGACAAGGACTCAATGTTCCAATACAGTAGAACTCTTGGTCGAAGAGTCCCAGTCCAGTGGAACTCCTGATCACAGAGTCCCAAACAAGCAGAACTCAAAGTCCCAGTCCAGTAGGACTCTTCATCAGCCATCAGATCAAGTAGGAATCTCTAATGTGTGTGACCTCGCAGGTTCGAACCTAAGTCAGTAGCACTGGAACCAATTCCTATACTAATCGAAGTGACTAGCTAGCAATGGTATCCGATGTCTGGATAGGTTGAATAGTTGCAATCGCAACACTCAGAATCTACGTGAATATGGTTACCGCATAATTCATCCCTTAGACCTCTATGTATAGGATGACTTCGAGTTAAACTGTCAACCCGAAAAAGTACATCCAAATCATGTCTTAACACAACCAGTCCCATGACTCTTCACTAGGACTACCCTGGCCAATGATTTGCTAAATTGAAACATAATTGAACATAGCTAAACCAGAGTGGTCAATCCCATCTTGACTACACACCGACTCCTCAACTACTTGATTGTGCCCAGAAATCTTCCGTCGTTGAATTAGAAATTCAGGTAGTCCGACACCAAAGCACAATGAGTTGCTTAGAAGTCACCGTGGTGATCTAAGGTCAGAGCGACACTTATACCCATATTCCATTAGAGCAAATCTTGATAGTAGAAAAGCTCCAGAGTCGGTCACGTTCAGTGCAGATGTACCCCTACATCTCACCTGCATGCCATACCAGTGTCTCCACATTCCTTGGTTAAAAGGACAACCAATCTATATGGCACACGACCTATACTTGATAAACATTGTCGTCCTTAATAACGTATCATTTGGTTGCAAACACGTTTAAGGACTAAACGACAAATCCACCTTTGTCGATTCTAAATAGTCCTAAGGACTTCATCACAACACAGGAGTTCATTAGAAGATGCAAAGAATTTGTAATGAAAAATGCTAAAATAATTTTTAATTATTAATTATTGGGGGTAAAATAACACCCGCCGAAGTCCTTGGCTGCCGCCCCCCGTGTAAAAGTAACTCACCGATCTTCTCAACAATAAGTCCGTACCATGGACTTTACAGAAGGCATATCAAAATCCGATCAGATAACCTTGAACAGTAAAGGAGAACTGTTATTCAATTAACCTTGCTTCTTGACTAAGAATGAATGATAGGATCAAAATTTAACCCTCCTAATCTAGATTAGTGACGAGCTTTGATGAAAGTTGAAGTCCTAAATTGTGGGCAACGTGATTCTTCCAAACGAACTCCTCCAGTCGCGCTCCTTCCAAACGAACCCCTCCAGCCGCGCTCCTTCCAAACGAACCCCTCCAGCCGCGCTCCTTCCAGACGAACCCCTTCGGTCGCGCTCCTCCTGATAGCACTCCTTCCAGGTGGACTCCTTCCAGACGCACTTCTTTCAGTCGTGCTTCCTTCAGCTGAAGTCCTACCATTCAAATATCTTTCAGGACGAGCTTCTCCCAACCAGTCACAGACCTACTCAGCCCATGTTACGCCTATCAATCGAAGCTCTCTAAAAGGATCTAATCAAATCACTAATTCATGACAACTGCTCCACGAAGGATGGAGCACGGCGCTTCAGATCCAAATTCAGGAGACATCTACCTGCACAACCCGAGAGACTTCCAAACTCTTTGAAACCACAAGACGTCGCCCCGACCAACCTGGACTAGCAGCAAGTTCACTTTATACATAGAAGTCCTCAACCTACGTCGAAACTCCGACAAATAGATCTCAAACGTCCGCAAGTTGCGACAAATGGCAACTCAATTCCTGTAACAAACTCCACATGGCCTGAACGGCCCACTACCAGATGGTTACGACTGTCCTATCAGTTTGTTACATGCTCCGTCTATAAAAGAGATCCTCCAGATACATTTTCTCTAAGCTCTCTTCTCCTTCCCATCACTTTGCTTCTTTATTTCCTGAGCACTCCATTCCAATTGGCCGAAGAACTGACTTGAGCATCGGAGGATCCTACCAGAGCCACCCACCTTCAGTTTGGACTTTGTTTTGCAGATTCCATCGGCGGTCTTACCTTCCTAACTCCAGCTACCTCCGGCGTTCTCACAGATTTCCGGACCAACAAGATTGGTGCTAGAGGAAGGGACTCTGAGCCCTTATTCTAAAAGGAGTGCCTAGTCGATCCTATTTGCCTTTTTTCTCTCCTAATCTCTTAAATCCACTTCCGTTTAGTCTCTTTTTGCTCCAGAAATGCTTCCGAAGAAGACAATCATCCGGTGATCCACCGCCTCCACTACCACATCTGAGCCAGACCCGTCTGTTCCAACACTTTCACCGGCACCTCAACCTCCACCTGTGGCCATGGTGGATCCGAAGCAATTCAACCTATTGATGCAGTAGGTTTAAGGCCTCACCGAAATAGTGCAGGCCATGCAGCAGCCCAACTAGGGAAACCCTAGCCAGAGCTTCAAGAACCGCCACCAAAAAGGGCAACCTGGATCAGCAGACCCGTTACCCTTGGGAAGGAGAAGCAAAGAGCAGGGAGTCCCTGCTTCGATCATGATTCTTCTCCAGAGGAGACTTTCTCCATCTATAGTCGACGGCCCTCTGAGATCCATGGTCGAGATGATGCTCTCGATCAGAAGCTTCAGGACATGAACCGACAAATTGAGGAGCTCCGCCATGCCGCCCTAGTCCACCATGATGACATTTGCACCAATCCTCCTTTCTCTGCTAAGATCATGTAGGAACTAGTCCCACCGAACTTTAAGTTCCTCCAATTCGAGAGTTACGACGGGACCTCTGATTCGATTGACCATCTTAAAAATTTCTAGACGATGATACTGCTCCATGGCATACCAGACGCCATTCTATGCCGAGCTTTTCCATCTACCCTAAAAGGAGCAGCAAAAAACTGGTACTCGAGCCTTAAGCCGAGTGCGATCTTCTCTTTTGACCAGATGAGCTATCGTTCGCGGCTCATTTCATAAGTAGCCGACGTCCAAGATGAGGTTCGAACTCCCTCATCAATATTAAGCAGAAAGGAGAGTCCATCCGAGCTTACGTCAACCGCTTCAACGCTGCTGCACTGGAGGTCCGGAACTTGAACCAGTCTATAGCCATGGCTGCACTGAAAGGTGGTCTTTAAAAGAATGATCTTTCCTCCCTAGAAAGAAAGTATCCCAGGGATTTTGCTGACATGTTGGCTCGGGCCGAAGATTATGCCCGAGCGAAGGAGGCCTTCAAATTAAAGGATGATGAGGCCGCAAGAGAGCGGCAGGTGGGTGAATCCTGAAAGCAAGCCGAGTGAAGCTCGGCCGCGCTCCCGAACTCCTCCCGAGTGTAGACAAGCCCAAACTCCTCGAGCTCGTCGATAGGAAAGTCCAGATCGAAGGACCCAATGGAACTCTCCTCCTAGAAGATTCAACAACTACGCTCCCTTGAACGCCTCAAAGACCCAGGTGCTGATGGAGATAAGGGAGCAACTGCCAGGGCCAGAGAGGATGCGAACTCATCCGATCAAGCGCAACCCCAATAAGTACTGCCTCTACCATCATGACCATGGTCACGATACTGAAGAGTGCATCCAGCTTCAGGACGAGATCGAAGCACTAATTAGAAGAGGTCGGCTGGATCGATTTATCAGACATTGACTAAAGAGGAGAAAATCGTCCAAGAGCCCTGCCATAGCCTGAACCATCTCGGTGGGATGAACCGTAAGGAGACCGGCCTCCTCTTAGAATCATCAACACTATCACTGGGGGACATCAACGAGGGTAGGCCAGTGCATCAGCAGAGCCAGCAAAGAAATAGCGGACTGAAGAGCCCATCTGTTTCATTGAAGATGCCCAGGAAGTTCAACTTCTGCATAATGACGCGGTTGTAGTCACTTTAAATATTGCTGATTATGATGTACGCTACGTTTTAATCGATAATAGAAGCTTTGCTAATGTCTTATTTTATGATGCTTTTTCTAAAATATCTATACTTGATAGCAGAATGGGACTGATGAATTCTCCATTAGTAGGATTCACAGGCGATGCAGTGCCAGTGGAAGGAATAATAATATTGCATGTAGTAGCAGGCCAATACCCAAAGCAATCTAGAGCTCAAGTCGATTTTTTAGTGGTAAAAGCACCTTCTGCCTATAATGCGATCCTTGACCGACCTAGTTTGAATGCACTCCGGGCCGTGGTTTTGACTTACCACCTGAAAATAAAGTTCCTAACGAAGCATGGAGTCGGGGAGCTTAGAGGAGATCAGGAACTAGCTCGATACTGCCATAATATTGCCTTACAGGGAGGAAGGTCAGCAGACCCTTGTCTGGTGGACGGGCTTAATGCCCGTGATGATTTATCTGAATAAAGAGGAGAACCCATTGACGATCTTGTAGAAATTCTTTGAATGATGGAAATAAAGAACATACTGTAAAGATTAGCTCAAATCTGAAAGGTGAAGTCAGAAAGCAGCTCATCACATTCTTGTAAATGAATGCTGATGTCTTCGCCTGGGTGCCTGTGGATATGCCCGGGATCGATGCAGAGGTCATGGAACACCACCTGGGGGTGGATCTAAAGCGTCGGCCAGTAAAGCAGAAAAAACGCAGTTTTCGCCAGAGAGGTAGAAAGCTATAATGGACGAAGTCGACAAGCTCCTTAAGATAGGATTCATTTGGGAGGTGCTTTATCCAGACTGGATTGCAAATATTATTCTTGTTAAAAAAACAAATGGCAAGTGCAGGATGTGCATAGACTTCACAGACTTAAACAAAGCTTGCCTAAAAGATAGCTACCCCCTACCCAGGATTAACCAATAGGTAGATGCAACTTCGGGCCATGAACTCCCCACCTTCGTGAACGCCTTTTCTCCAGCTATCCAAATTCGAATGGCACCAGAGGATGAGGAGAAGATTGCTTTTATTACTGACCGAGGTCTTTATTATTACAAGATCATGCCCTTTGGGATTAAAAATATAGGTGCAACTTATCAGCACTTGGTAAATACGATCTTCAAGGAGCAGATCGGCCACAACATGGAGGTCTATATAGACGACATGCTGGTCAAAAGCCGATCTTCATCAAATCACATTGCCGATCTTAAGGAGACCTTCAGCACCCTTTGAAAGTACAAGATAAAGTTGAATCCTACAAAATGTGCTTTCGGAGTAACCTCGAGGAAGTTCCTAGGATTCATGGTGTCGAGCCGCAACATTGAAGCCAACCTTGAGAAGATCAAAGTCATCCAGGAAATGACTGCACCAAAAATAATAAAAGAATTTCAACTCCTCACAGGCAAGATAGTGGCCCTGAATCGCTTCGTTTCAAGGTCGGCGGAGCACTGCATGCCCTTCTTTCAAATACTCAAACAACTTAAGAACTTCAATTGGACTCCTGAGTGCCAACAGGCCCTTGAAGAATTGAAGAACCATCTCAGTTCGCCTCCGCTTCTAGCCAAACCAGAACCTCGAGAAGAGCTATTCTTGTACCTCGCTGTGTCCTCCGTAGCTATCGAAGCCGTGCTAGTCAGGGAAGAAGCTAAAGTCCAAAAGCCGATCTACCATATAAGCAGAATCCTGAGGGATGCAAAAACAAGGTACACCAAGTTAGAAAAACTAACTTATGTCTTGTTGATTACAGCCAAGAAACTCCGACCTTATTTTCAGGGATACATCATTAATCTCCTTACTGATCAATCCATTAAGGCAGTTCTTCACCGACCTGACATGTCTGAAAGATTGGCAAAATGGGCAATTAAGCTGACTAAATTTGATATTCATTTTCAACCTCGGCCAGCCATTAAAGCTCAAATACTGGCCAATTTTATAGTAAAATGCACCATTCCGAATGCAACCAAACCGGAGCACCAAGAAGTTCCTATCCTTGGCTCCCCTGAAGAGAAGGCTAATCTCCCTGAAAACTTACGGGCATTATATCTAGATGGTTCATCTAATGCTTCTAGAGCAGGCGCGGGCTTGATTCTCATCAATCCAGGAGTTGTAGCGGAGTATGCGTTACGCTTCGACTTTCCCACCACTAACAATGGAGCAGAGTATGAAGCCCTACTTATAGGATTCAGAATAGCCAAAGAGCTGGAAGTAGAACATCTGAAGATTTACAGTGACTTCCAGCTGGTTGTGGGGTAAGTTAGTGATAGGGAGGAAAGCATGAAAAAATACTTGAAAAAGATAAGGAGCTTGATCTCAGCCTTTAATAATTTTGATATCCAGCGAATCCCTAGGGCGGAGAACACTAGAGCCGACCTCTCTAAGCTAGCTACCTTAGCCCCAAACAAGCTGCCAAAAGAAGTCCTTTTTGAAGTTCTGCAGCACCCAAGTTCGAAAGAGCCCTAGGTAATAATGCAAGTTGATCATGAGCCCAGCTAGATCGACCCATTGATTGCTTATCTCAGGGATGGATTTCTTCCCAAAGACCACCAAGAAGCTCGAAAGTTAAGAAATCAAGCTTTCCGCTATATTTTATGTGAAAATAAGTTGTACAAGAGATCGTACTCCCTACCTCTCCATAAATGTCTCCGACCTTCAGAGGCCAACTATGCCTTGAAAGAAGTTCACGAAAGAATTTGTGGAAGTCATTTAGGGGCGAAGTCCTTATCATATAAGTTACTCCATCAGGGATACTATTGGCCAATAATGCACCAAGATGCGGTAGATTATGTGAGAAAATATGACAGGTGTCAGAGAAATGCAAACATTCAAAGACAACTGGCTTCACAGCTCATGCCATTGGACGCCCCTTGGCCGTTCGCATAATAAGGGATGGATATACTTGGGCTTTTTCCCATGGCGTCTGGACAGCGAAAGTTCTTGCTGGTGGCAGTAGATTATTTCACTAATTGGGTTAAGGCCGAACCCCTGGCAAAGATCATTGAGGCTAAAGTGCAGGACTTCGTCTGAAAGTCAATTGTTTGTAGGTTCGATCTACCTCAAACACTAATCGCTGATAATGGACGTCAGTTTGCAGGTGTAAAGTTTACTGAGTTCTGTGAAGATCTGAACATATCTCACCACTTTACATCAGTAGCTCATACGCAAGCGAATGGTGAAGCAGAAGTAACCAACAGAACTTTGCTACAGAGGATAAAGACAAGACTTCAGAGGGTGAAGGGCACATGGGTAGATGAACTCTATCACGTACTCTGGACGTACCGAACTACCTAAAGATTGCCTACCGGAGAAACCACCTTTGCACTAGCCTTCGGGACGGAGGCAGTTATTCCAGTAGAACTCCAGCTTTCTTCAGCGCGGGTCGAGGCCTTTAATGAAGAAAGTAACTCCCAGGATCTCAGAGCAAATCTTGACCTGCTAAAAGAAAAGCGAGAGAAAGCTCAAATCCGAATGGCAGCTTACAAGCAAAGAATAGCCCGTTACTACAACTCCAGAGTCAGAAGCAAAACATTCAGAGTAGATCTGGTGCTCCGACAGGCGGATGTTTCGCAATCTCAAAACCAAGGAAAGCTTGCCCTGAATTGGGAAGGCCCCTATGAAGTTGTGGAAATTGTCCGACTAGGGACACTATCTGAAGGAGCTCGGAGGACCAGCACTCCCACGACCTTAGAACTCGGAGAACTTGAGAATGTATTATCAATAATCTTGCCTCAATAAAACTTTCTTATTTTTAATACCCTTGTTCTTTGTTGCAAAGTTATATAATGGCAGGAACGACTTAACCGAATTTCATCCTTAAACAAAGTAGAAGACCTCCAGTTATTTAAGATAAGAGGGGAGATGCCCTTTCAACATCCCTTTTGTGCCCTTATGCCTTTGTTAGGGACAGGAGGAGGACCTCGCCCTAACAAAGAAAAAGGCCAACCCTGTTAGGAACGAGGGGACCTCGTCCTGACAGGAGGACAAGAAAAAAGCCAACCGTGTCAGGAACGGGAGGAAAATCTCATCCTAACACGAATGAAGACCTTCGATTATTTAAGATAAGAGGGGAGAGGCCCTTTCAACGGTCCTTTTATATCCTTATGACTTTGTTAAGGATAGGAGGACCTCGCCCTAATAAAGATAAAAGCCAACCCCGTCAGGAACAGGAGGAGGACCTCGTCCTGACAGGGGGACAAGAAAAAGGCCAACCGTGTCAAGAACAGGAGGAAAATCTCATTCTGACACGAATGAAGACCTCCGGTTATTTAAGACGGAAGGGGAGAGGCCCCTTCAACGGTACTTTTGTGCCCCTATGACTTTGTTAGGGATAGGAGGACCTCGTCCTAATAAAAAAAAAGGCCAACCCCAAAAAGAAAAGGAGAACCTCATCCTGACACGGATGAAGCGCCTTCGATTATTTAAGACAGGAGGGGAGAGGCCCTTTCAACGGTCATTTTGTGCCTCTGTGATTTTGTTAGGAACAGGAGGAGGACCTCGTCCTAACAAAGAAAAAGACCAATCACGTCAGGAACAGGAGGACCTCATCCTGATAGGAAGACAAGAAAAAGACCAACCATGTCAAGAACAGGAAGAGAACCTCATCCTGACATGGTTGACAACCTTCGGTTGTTTAAGATAGGAGGGGAGAGTGAAAAGCTACGCAAGCATTGAGATGTAGTTAAAATAATAATTTTATTAAAATAAAAAGTTTAATACATGGGGAGGTCCATAGGACCAGTTACAAAAAAAATGCTGAAGCCCTATTCGAAGTCGGACTTCGAACTGCCAGCACCGGCCAATACCAAGGACAACTTCAAGTCTTTGATCTTCTCTTCGAGTTCCCACCGAACCGCCAGGCTTTCACTCAACTTCTTATGCCTCTACGAGTCATGCTCGGCTTCCCTTAGCTTCTTTCTTAGCACTGCCGATTCGGCCTCCGCATCCGTCACAGCATCCTGTTGGTAGACCATTTGCATCTTCAACTCCCACACTTTCGTTTGGCCGTTCCCATACAAAGTGGACAAGCTCTCCAGAGAGCTCCTTAAAAATAGGACCTCTGCCAAGTCCTTACTTAAGCTAGCTCGGGCCCCTTCAGACAATTGTTGCCGAAGACAAGCGATCTCATCATCAGCCCTTCGAAGCTTCCCCTTGAGGTCAGCAACTTGGCCACACCAGTCACGTCTGTATTCGTTATGGGAATCCTCAGCTGCCTATAATTGATTTTGGAGTTTAGAGAACTTCTTTATCTAGTCCCAGCCATACTCCTGATTAGTTGACCACGCCAAGTTCCCTTTTAGTAACCAAACCCTTTCTTGCATAGCCTTTAACTTGACCTCCAGAGAACTTGCCTTGGCCGTTAGAGTCCATATCTTGTCCCTACCGAGCTTCTTCACCTGCTCCAACTCTTCTGTCAGATGGCGCTTCTTATTGATATAGTCCATAGCATCCTTTTTATGGACTTGACGAAGACGAGTGACTTCAATTGTAGCTTCGGAATAATGCTTCTTCAACTTTCGAAGCTCGTCCTCTGCTTTCTTTAATTTCCTCTTAGTTTGATAAATCTCCCTCTTCATATTCTTAACAACAGATCGCAAAGGGAGGCCCTGAGGCAGCGGGGCAGCATCGATGGGAGGAGTCGAAGCATGGTTATCTTCACTAGAGGGATTCTAAAAAACAAAACAAAAAAAAAACATGCGTGCCACGACACAAACTTAAAGTAAATTTGTTTTCATTAATCAAAATGCTTCTCGAGTATAAGAAAAGAGATGAGTGAAAAGAGAAAATACAAATTAAAAGGTCTCAGACCTCTGGGCGAGCAGTTGAGGAATTCGATACAGCGTCGGTTGGCCTCGGCTCTTCGATGACAAGCTCGACAGGGGGAAGGTCAGCGGCGGCAGGAGGCGGTCCCACTTCTTCATTAGGAACCCCTTCTACGAGGAAGCCAAGGTCGAGCTCGGGGAACTTGCTAGTTATCCTACCCTCGCAAAGCTCGAACCCCTTGATAAAAGCCTCCTGGCTAAACTTGACATTTAGGTCCCTTATCTCAGAGGAGACCTTGAATTCCTCCATAGCCTGGACCTTGGCCTCCGCAATTCGATCCAAAGTTTGCTGCTCCTCTGCCATTTCAGCTTCCATCTTCCCCCCTTTCAACCTTGAGGGCCAGCTCCTCCTTCGCCCTCGCTAAAGCCTGTTCGGCATCTCGTGCAGTCTGGCGGAGGCCTTCAACCTCGACCGACCTCTCTTTAAGGAGACGATCGACCTCAGCTTTCTCTTCAAGGAGGCACGCGACTTTGGCTCGATGATCTTCTTCAGCTTTCACGGCCTTCGACTTCATGCGGTTCATCGCCTTGATATTAGCGATCAACTGGTGTCCTATCTGTAAAAAACGACCAAGCGACTAATGTCAACGAAGAGGTAATGGATAAGCTAATGAAGGGACGAAGGAAAAAAAGAGACAAATCAACTTACCTCAAGGAAAGACCCTAGAGAATCCTAGGTGCGCTGCTCGGGGTCGGCCTCGACAATCTTGTCTACAACTTCGAGCAGGGTACATCCATCGATCAACTTCTTAATGATATCTTTATTGTTGAAGGGGTTCTCCCCCAGGTCCTCGTCGGAACTGTTTGATCCCCTGGCGGCGACCTTGCGCCGAATTTTCACAGCAGTCAGTTTCTTCTTCTCCTTCTCCACCTCCATCACCCTCTCAGTTGGGGGTTCCGAGGTGGAGGCTTCGTCTAGGAGGCTCGGGGAGGTCGGAGGAGCCACGGCCTCGAAGGCGGTCGTGATTTCAGGGGCAGTGGCAATATTAGCAGGGGCGGCGAAGCTTGAGGCACCAACCCTTGCCTTTTTTAAGGGCTCGGCAGGCACAGCACCTTTTCTTTTGTGGGCTTGAAGGCCTTTAGACAACTGCTAAAGCGTGATCCATCCATTTCTGCAACAAAGGAGGATTTAAAATTAAAAGGAATCAGAAAGTGACTTGTGAAATCAAAAAGTATACCATTTGGATTGAGAGGACTCAGGCCCAGATTGAATAAGGTCTGGCCTTCCAGAAGCTCGGGCAGAAGGGGGGCTCGGTAATCCCTAAGCTTGTTGGTAGAGTCAAGATCGTCCCTTTCCAAGCTCAGAGCCCAATGGACTGAATCCCTCAGTTGTCCCTAAGGAGGAAGTCCTAAACTAAGAGATGGACAGGAGACAAAGAAGAACTTTCCCTTCTAGTCATGAATAGAAGAAGGGGCACCTTTAAGCAACCCCTTCTTGCCAGCCTGAGGGGACATGTACCATCAATCCTTAGCAATTGGATGGTGCTTGAAGGTGTAATAACTATGAAATAAAGAGATGGTCGGACGAACTTTAGCCGAAATATAGAGGGAAAGGAAACCTATGACGAACCTAAAAGAATTGGGAACCATGGAAGCAAGGGAAATGTTTAAAAAGCGAAAAAAAGGGACCACAAAAGAAGGGAGAAGAAGTCTTTGTCTAGCATGAAGAGCTTCTACATACAATCAAAAGCGCTTGCAGGGGGAAACAAGCTCGGTCGCTAGGTCTAGGGAGTTCAAGTTCATATTCGGAAGGGATCCCATATAAAATCCTTACTAGAGAAAGGTCTTTGTGACAAAGTGTGCAAGGGATGGTATCAGGAATGAAAGGTGGACGAGGTGCTTCTACAGGCTCGATTTCCTTAGGGCTAAAATTCATCGAGGTTGGATAAGCTGGACTCCTGAAACAAGTCGATCAGGATTCCTCGGTAGATATATGGATCAAATTGAACTTGAAAAAACTTCCGAAAATCAAGAAACATAACGCACAAAACCTCTTTGAAGAAACTGAAAGGAAAAATGCAAAAGACAGAAACAATCAAAGGAAAGGTTGTGGAACTAACCTAAGTTGATTGGGAAGAGCGAGGAGGCGATGGGTACGATAGAAATCGATTGGAGAAGCGCTTAGGACTAGAGAAAATCATGGAAGAAGTCGGAACTCTCGAGCAGGAGGGAGACGAAAATAGGAGGAAGGCAGAAGCGAACTCAAGCAAAGTAAAGCCCTGAAGAAAGAAGGCGAGCTTAAATATCCTAAGGAACTTGAGGCAGTTATGATTGCAGATCGTCCTCTGCCAGTTTCGGCCTGCCGCGTGTCCCACCTGTCACGCCCATCTCTGAAGCTTGACAGGGCATTTATCACGCCGTACATAGAGCTCCGCACCGGATGAGTTTGCCAAAGGGATGTGTCTTTTCGGGTCATTTGTGTATTAAGAAACTTCGATGCCAATCCAAAAAAGCCAACTGATCTCGCTCCCCGAGAGCGGGAGGCTGGAAAGGGACTTCAACTATGGCAACTTTTCTATACTCCACTCGAAATTCGAACTCGGGAGTAGGAGGATAAGTGCTGGGGGTAAAATAAACCCCGCCAAAGTCCTTGGCCACCGCCCCCATGTAGAAGTAACTCGTCAATCCTCTCAACATCAAGTGCGTACCATAGAGTTTACAGAAGGCATATCAAAACCCGGTCAGATGACCTTAAACAGTGAAGGAGAACTGTTATTCGATTAACCTTGCTTCTTGACTAAGAATGAATGATAGGATCAAAATTTAACCCTCCCAATCTAGATTAGTGATGAGCTTTGAAGACAGTTGAAGTCCCAAATTATGGGCAACGCGCTTCTTCCAGACAAACTCCTCCAGTCGTGCTTCTTTTGGACGAACTCCTCCAGTCGCGCTGCTTCCGGACGAACTCCTCCAGTCGCGCTCCTTCCAGACGAACTCCTTTAGTCGCCCTCCTTCCAGACAAACCCCTCCGATCGCGCTCCTCCTAGTAGCACTCCTTCCAGGAGGACTCCTGAACGCACTCCTTTCAATCGTGCTTCCTTCAGCCGAAGTCCTCCCATTCAAATATCTTTCAGGATGAGCTTCTCCCAGCCAGTCACGGACATACTCAACCCATATTACGCCTGTTAATCGAATCTCTCCAAAAGGATCTTGTCAAATCACTGATTCATGACAACTGCTCCGTGAAGTATGGAGCACGGTGCTTCAGATCCTAATTTAGAAGACATCTGCCTGCACACAATCCATGAGATTTTCGAACTCTTTGAAATAGCAAGACGTCACCCCGACCAACCTCGACTAGCAACAAGTTCGTTGTATACATAGAAGTCCTTGACCTACATCGAAACTACGACAAATAGATCTCAAACGTCCACAAGTCGCGATAAACGGCAACTCAATTCCTGTAACAAACTCCACGTGGCCCAAGCGGCCCACTATCAGATGGTTACGACTGTCACTATCAATTTGTTACACACTCCGTCTATAAAAGAAACCCTTCAGATATGTTTTCTCTAAGCTCGCTTCTCCTTCCCACCACTCTGCTTCTTTATTTCCTAAGCACTCCATTCTAGTTGGCCAGAGAACTGACTTGAGCATCGAAGGATCCTGCTGGAGCCACCCACCTTCGGTTTGGACTTTATTTTGCAGGTCCCATCGACGGCCTTACCTTCCCGACTCTAGCTACCTCCGACATCTTCATAGATTTAAGCACCAACATTAATAATTCATATACAAGTACAAGAATTATCACAACTATCAACCGGCTGACAATTGGCTTTGGGACACTATTACCAACACCTTCTCCCTCTCCCCCTCTCTGCTATGTCAGTTTGGCCCAGGCACAGAAAGGTATGATGGCATACCGAATCATACTACCGGCTGACCGGTCCAAGGTCTGGTATTGGCACAGCGAACCTTGGATTTCACCACTTTGTCTATCTAGCTTATGCTCCAAGATTCATCTTATCATTCGGCCTACTATCCCATGCTTTGGCTTTGGTTAAAAGCCTTCATCCTCAACCTATTGACCAAACCCTGGTGGCAACCTATCCCTCGTATTTTAATGCATAGATCTAATTCTGTTATCAAGGGTGAAGTCTTTCTTCTATAATTACTTAGCTTCTAGTACAGCCACAAGGCTGTAATTTAACCGGCCTTTGGGCTTTGATTATTGGTTAGAATGCGGTGTAAATAATGCCCCCAACATTCTATTGATGAACGATCGGGAGGGTGATGGGATGTACCAAAATCGCATCCCTAGTTGCAATTCAGCAGCTTTGATTTGGCATTTTTTTAAAATTGTATTACCTGATGGACTCTTCACCTCTCTCATCCTTATCTTTGTTTATGTTGTAGCCATATACATATCATTCAATCATTAGGGACAACTATGCACCCATGTCTGCATTATAGAGGCAATCCTAGGTGGATGCAAGATCTCGTGACTTTCGGGATCTGTAATCAAGGGGAATCTTTTTTTGGTACGCCTTAGTAAGGCATGCCTAGCTTTTTAAATCTACAGCCCCTTTCCTCTATTTCATCCTTCCTCATAAACCCTAGCTTAGCCCAACACTACATTCCTAACATAGTGCAGCACTACACCCTTCCTTGCTCTGTAATAAAATACACTTGGGGGCGTATTGTAAAGCGTACGTTAATAATTTGAATTAACCGATTGGGTTGGGTGTGTTGTTCCGGGTCAGGGCTATGCAAAGAATCGTTAATTCGATTCAATAATAGCTACAGTGGGAATCTGAATATATTATGAATTCAAAAGGAAGCTATGTTTGATATATTTTGTCGGATGTAACTTGGTTTGTATCCTTATATTTAGTGTCATTATCAGTGTTGAGGGATATGATAGGGCCAGTAATTTAAAAAGCTAAGAACGAGATATTAAAGTAGGTCGCTTGCGGCCTTACTGTTTGCGAAAAGATCTATATAAATCTAAAATCCAATCATAATCGAATGCCTGTGAGTCTTAGTTTGTGTGCAAAAGAGTGCTTTAACCTTAGCCTTTAAGTGGAAGAGAGTGCTAGAGGATATGTAGCTTGGTCATGAGTATTAACAAACAAATAGTAAATTCTGGTGGTATTGATAGGGATAAAAGGGTGTATTATTGGAAGTAAATATCAAACTAGAGGACTTGCCCTTTGTTGCTGTTGACATTGAGTTGTCAATCATATGACCTTTGGTTGTCGTTGAGAAAGATTGATGAAGGTTGCGAGTTGAGGTATGAGCTGCAGATAATCTTGAGAAATGGAGAAAAGAAAATACAAGAAAGATAGATAGAAAGAGTAGAGAAATGGACCTCCTCTTTCATGAGGTACATGCCTCTCAGCCTCTATGGTTAAAAGTGTCCCTAAGGCTCGTCCCTTTCTATAAAGTCTATGAAAACCTATTCTAGATGCTTGTTGTTATTGGCGTTTTGTCTTCTAACTGCAGGCATGTGGTCTACTGTTCAGGCCGTATGTTCTGGGGAGTGAGTGGGTTTCGTGTGGTATTTGCGAGTGCAGCTGCAGGGTGTCTAGTGGTATCTTTAAAATGGTAGGTTATACAGTGTGTATGGGTACCCTTATCGGAGTAGAAGAGTGTTCCAAAGGAATTGAGATTATAAAAAGCTCTCTAGAACAACTTCGAATAGGAGCCTTGATCATTTCTAGCCGTTGTCGGATTGAATTTAAACGGGTTCCAAAAATCACTGAAAACCACCTTTTTAAACTCCAATATGAGAGCTGAGACTTCTAATCATTTGAGCCAGTACGGAGTCAACTTTGTGAATGTATGTGATTCTTGGAGCTGGCATGATCGCAACATCAGAGGAGTTTAAATCAAACCTGGATGCTTCCTCCACCGTTGGATCTTCACTGGCATGAATAACAACCGTCCGAATTCGACTGTCGGGTTAGGATCATAGAATATCGTTCCGACCGTTGATAAGATACTGAATCTGTGTATGTTCTCGCCGTTGGATCAAAACCGACAGCTTCCACAGCCATCGGATCGTGCAGACTTCCGTGCACCATAAGCCGCTCCGCTTTTCAACCAATTGCCGATCGTCGCGCCACCCAAAATTTCCAAAAACCCCCATGCTTGGCACTGTAGCAGCTTATGATAAGTCGTGTGGTTTTCTAACATCATGCTGACGTCAGTGGTCTGGGCTGGTTTATGCTGGGCTGTTTGCGGTTGGGCCAGTTTGGTTTTGAGCCGACTTTTGAGCTGGTTCAATCTGGACCGGCTGACTTATGTTTTATTTTTTTTCTTTTTTCTTTTCTTTTGAATCTTGATTCTAAGGCCAATTGAAGTCCATTTTGCTTCAAATTTATTTTGTTTGAACCAGAAAATTAAGCTCTTCTCATTGGCGGGCTACTTTCCTGCAAGAGATCAATAAAAGTATCAATTTCTTAAAAATAAGATAAATTTTTTATAATTTAATACTTTTATTAGGATATTTATACCATTTATCACATCCTCCAACTTACTCATTGCTAGTCCCTTAGCAATGCATTATTTATCACCATGTTTCATTAAGATCTTCCATCACAAAAATAGATCTAAGATTAAAGGTCAAAAAGTTTAGCAAGTACCACTAATTAAGTATTGAGTTTCAGAAGCAAATTTTGTAGTGAGTATAATCAGAAACTTTCTTATAGTACATCTAAAGATCTACAGCGCTTGTGTTAGTGATGGCTGACTTAGCATTTTGGTGCTAATTTAAAGGACAAATGTATTTTCTTTTATCACCAATTTTGGTTAATTTTCTATACACTTCTAAGTTAAGCTCATGAATTAAGGTAGATTTCACACTGCCTCATTTTTTTTTTGTGCTGAGCATCCTGGCCTTTCCTCCACTGTTTGACGTGAACCTCCACACTTGACCTAGGTGCAGAGACCCAGTTACTAAGCTTCGGGCAATCCACATATACTATGTTTTTTTTTTGCACTTTTATTTTAGGCAGGTAGCTCTTTCCTTAAATTCAAGTTTCTTTGATTGGAATGTATATTGATCACCAATTTTTAGTGATAATCGAATCCTCTGTTGGCCTTATAATCAATACCTACTTTGCCTTGTTAGTGTGCATGTGCAATTAAAAGTGCTAATAGTCTTTAAATGACCTAAGTAGGTCGCTAAAAATCTGACCTTCTTGGGATGCTAAGAGAACTCCATATTTAATACCATGAAAGAATTGAGTGCTTTTCTTTTCATACTTTTCATGGAAGTGATTGAACTTAGTTTAATTTTTTTATAAAATATGAAAGTACTGACACAAATGGAACAGGTAACATTGGGATGATAATTAAAATATGAGAGATATTGGTGGTTTGGATGGCCCCGAAAGGATTTTGATGCCTTCCACTTAGCCAAAAAAAAAAAAAAAACAGAGAGAGAGAGCCGTCCATTGTTCTACAACAAGTGGCGCTGGTGGCTGCCGTGAACTTGTTGCCTAGTTCGCGGGAGGTACATCGCATGAGCTTAAAGCATTAAAATAAAATAAAATAAGGGCAATATCCTGCAAGAGCACATGGCTTTGAAGGGGAAACAGGACATGCCTGTTTTAAATTTGAAATTATTTCGTCTCCCATGCTTCTACGTTTGTAAAAGAATTTTTATTTTAACAAAAAAATTTAGGGATGATGTCGTCTTTTCGAAGGGTACAAGCAAGGTCTTACTTAAATAACACATCTTGTCGTGGTTCCCTGTTAAATCCATTTTAGGCCATTATAATGATTCCAATGATTGTTTATTTGCTTCTAGAATAATATTTAGAATTTTTTATATTAAAATTATTATCAGTATGGTGGATGTTACAATGAAAATTTATAGATGATAACCAAAAAAATAAAGTATTATTTTTCTACTCATTTTTCATTGAATTAAAAAAAAATTCTTCGGACAATACTATTACTTTTTCA
>QRFJ01005690.1:0-61511 GCA_006176705.1 Cocos nucifera
CTGTGATACATCTCTTAAGTTAATGATAATGATAATTCATATTTTCAAGAGTTGAAAATTTAAGACATGAATTTTCATTATTAACTCATAAAATTCTCCTGACCATAGGATCATCATGAGGATGGTGATTGATCTAGAAGGTTGGTGTACAATCGCTTTTTTATAGTAGATGAGTCTTGAGTCTATGGTGTAGAGACACTAGAGTGAGAGTACAGGTACTCATTAGAGAACGAGAGCACTGAGCGTGACCACCTCGAGTAGTCATAAGAAAGTCTACCTTCTCGTCAATGACTAGCTCGAAGCTACAATGGTGTGTCTGGTTCTTTGACCTGAGGTGCATCAGTAGTTCACCTTGAGGGTGTTATAGTTTGACTACACTATGACTTAATCTCCTAGCCATTTAGAATCCTGAGGTATATGTTGGCTATAGCATGTTCATTATAGGAATTTGATTGCACCAAGAGGGAATCTATTTACCTCGGTAGATGAGGAGCAGCCCTATGATGATCATGAGAATCAAGTCCATAAGCCTATGGCTATGATAGAGTGAAATAATAGAAAGAGTTTCTATTAAAGTTTTCACATCAGACTTGAATCAAATGATTAAATCATATGATAAAAAATTAGGGTTTGATGAGTTCACCTTAACCCTAATCTTATCGGGGCTCAAGATAGAAGAACTTAATCACACAGGTAGCTGCACCGAGAGGTTTATTTTAAGTTTTGATAGGTTGCCACCATATACTGCTTGGTGTCACTAGTAGATTTTGGGAGCAATTAGAATGATTTAGATGATCGATCATTCTTGTTGTTTGAATCAAAAAAGTTTTGATCCATTGGAAGGTGTTTCGATGATGTCAATGATAGAAATCATGATATATCCCATTACCATGTAGAACTAAACCTAACTAGGTCATACAAATATGGCTTTGGATCTGAATATCATCAATTGGACTAACCCAATTCAATTGATCTGAATTAGATTCAATTAGATTCAAGAAAATCATGCTAGCACACGATTAAGCCTAACGTTCTCCTTCTACAATCATTAAAAGTCATCACGACTGAGCTAAATATGTTTATGCTCACTCAGATACTTTTACTTGGTCTGACTGAAGCTTGTCTAGGTTAGAAAAGGGTTGTCTTAATTTATGAGATAAATTGGAGACAACACCTGCCATTTTCCGTCACTTGCCAATTCTTGTCTTTTGACTTTGGTCAAACGTTGACCTTTGACACTTAGACATCTGCCCATGTGCCATGCACCTATAGGAGAGCAGATATGGGCTTGTCTCCTTGCTAGAAAATGTAAAGGAGGGGGAACATGCCTAGGAAGGCATGCACCCAAGGATAGGGATGCTTGGAGTCCCATACAGATGGGACTCCAGGTTGCTTCTTGGAATCAACTTAGGTAAGTGCCTAAGACTCAACTTTGACCTGTCTTGGTGCCACCTAAGGGTGTTGGAGTGGGGCTCTCATCTGATTGGATTAGATGATATCATCCTACCAATCAGATTTAGATTTGATTACATGAAGCGACGTGATTGGCCTAGATGATGTGGCACTACATGGCGCAGCAAGGTCTATAAAAACCCTATCTGCACCAAGTTTCTGAGAAGATCTCGCATAGCCCATACCACAAGGCTGCCCCTCTCCCTCCTCCATGCCATCTTCAGGTCCCCTCTCTCCTCTCCACACCTAAGGGGATTTGGGCTCCAGTTTGATGCGATCCAGACAAAAGAAAGGGGACGAGAAAGGAAGAAGGCAGCACTACTACAAGAGATGATTCCAAATCTTCAAAAGAAGTTTTGAAGATCCTCCAAATCAGATCTAGATCTGATATTTAAAAAGATGATAAAGAAGAAGAAGATCTCCAGATCCAACTTGAGTCGATATCGGTAGAGACCAGGCACTTGCATGGGTAGATCCAGAACCTTAGGCAATCAGCAGGATCATCATAGGGTAATCTGATTACCCAACAAAAGGTACAAAATTAAATTAAATTAAATTTATTTTATTATATCTATAAAATCAGATCTAAAATATCTCAGATTTGAATTAAAATCAAAATAGAAATTTTTGAAATATCTCTCTTGATCCAGTCATGATCTAAATGAACCTGACTTGAAAAATCGAGATTTTTCCTTCAAAACGTATTCAATAAATTTAACAATATGGATCAAATAGCCCTGATTACTTTCTTATGGCACAAAACATTTCTTCTTTTAAAGGTTTAGTGAAAATATCTATAATTTGATTTTTAGTTGGCACAAACTCAAGAGTTATGTCATTATTTTGTACATGGTCTCTAATGAAATAATGTCTAACCTCTATATGTTTTCTTCTTGAGTGCAATATTAGATTTTTTGTTAAATTTATAACACTAATATTGTCACATCGAATAGAAATATTGTTATAAATAATACCATAGTCCGCTAATTATTATTTGATCCATAATAGTTGAGCATAATAACTCACAACAGCAATATATTTGGCTTCTACTATAGACAAGGCTACTAAGTTTTGTTTCTTACTGAACCATGAGATCAAATTTACTCCTAGAAAAACATGTTCTACTTGTAGTTTTTCTAAGTAACATCTAGCAAAATCTGAATCACAATATTAAATTAAGTCTAGTAAAGATTGTTTTGAGTACCACAAACCTACATCTTAAGTATTTATCAAATACTTAAAGATTCATTTAACTATAGCTACATGTGATTCTTTAGGGTTTGATTGATAACGTGCACACATACATACACTAAACATTATATCAGGCTAAATTATAGTTAAATAAAATAAAGATCTAATCATACCTCTGTATAGTTTTGTATCTACTGCTTTTTCTTTTGAATCTAGGTCAAGCTTACAACTTGTGCTCATAGGGGTGCCACTCCATCTAACATTCTCCATCCAAAATTTCTTTAGCATTTCTTTATGTATTTGCTTTGGTTGATAAAGATCCCCTCATGTGATTGCTTGATTTGGAGTCCAAGAAAGAAATTGAGTTTTTCCATCATCCTCATCTCGAACTCTTCCTACATGAGACTATCAAATTCTCTACACAAATTTTCATTAGTAGCTTCAAACACAATGTCATCAACATACAATTATATAATTAGTATATTATTTGATTTTCTTTTAATGAATAATATTTTATCTACATTTTCTCTTTTAAAATTATTGTTTAATAAAAATTTGCTCAACCTATCATACCAAGCCCTAGAGGCTTGTTTTAATCCATAGAGTGCCTTTTTAAGCCTATACACATGATTTGGCAATTTTTGATTTTCAAAACCTGGAGGTTGTTCTACATAGACTTCCTCCTCAATTAATCCATCCAAAAATACACTTTTTACATTCATTTAAAATAGTTTGAAATTCATAAAGCAAGCAAATGATAAGAGTAATCTAATATCATCAAGTCTAGCTACAGGTGCAAAGAATTCATCAAAATCGATTCCTTCTTCTTGATTGTATTCTTGTGCAACTAATATAGCCTTGTTTCTAATTACATTGCATCAAGTTTATTTCAAAGACCTATTTAATTTCAATTACAAGAAAACTTTTAGTTCTTTCAACTAGTTTCCAAACTTTATTTCTTTCAAATTGGTTTTATTCTTCTTACATTGCTAATATCCAATTTGAGTCTTTTTCAGCTTTAATTATACTCTTAGGTTCTAAGTAAGATACAAATGAAATAAAATTCATAGCCCTCCTAAGAGATGATCTAGTTTTAACTCCATGAGATGGATCACAAATAATTAACTCTTTGGGATGATTGTGATCATACCTTAATTTCTTTAGTAAATTAGATGTACCTTGCTCCTCTTGAGGTTGTTGTTTTCTTTCTTCAACATCTTGCTTTTCACCTTCTTGTTCTTATGAAGGTGTATCTTCAAGTATCATATTCTTCAATTTCTTTTCTAAATTATCTACATCCATTTCAATTTCCTCTTCTCTTGCTTTTAGATAGTTAGTTTCATAAAAAATGACATACACGGATTCCTCTATAACTAATGTTCTATTGTTAAACACTCTGTATGTTCTAATATTAGTTGAATAGCCTAAAAAAATACCTTCATGTAATTTTGCATCAAACTTACGTAATTTATCTTTACCATTTATCAAGATGAAGCATCTACATCCAAAAGCTTTAAAATATGAAATATTATGTTTCTTTTTTTTTTATAAAGTTCATATGGAGTTTTCTTCAAAATAGATCTAATTAATGCTCTATTTAGCACATAGCATGTGGTGTTAATAGCTTCCACCCAAAAATATTTTGGAAGGTTGCTTTCACAAAGCATGGTCTATGCTATTTCAATTAATGTTCTATTCTTTCTTTCTACCATCCCATTTTGTTAGGATATGCTAGGGACTGAAAAATTATGGTTTATTCCATTCTTGGAACAAAAACTTTCAAATTTTTAATTTTCAAATGTCGTGCCATGATCACTTCTTATATACAACTTATTACATTTCTTTTCTTTTATGATTTTGTTAAATAGCTCAATAAATATATCAAAAGCATTATCTTATGAGATAAAAACAAAACCCAAGTATACCTTGAAAAGTCATCGATTATCAAAAAATCACATCATTTTCCTCCTAGACTTGTCATTGAAATTGGTCCAAATAAATCAATATGAAGTAACTCTAGAGGTCTATTTGTTGAGACAATATTCTTGGATTTGAAAGATGATTTTGTTTGTTTCCCAAATTGACATGCTTTGCAAATCTTATTCTTTTCAAAATTTATTTTAGGTAAACCTTTTACTAAGTCAAGCTTGATTAATCTAGACAATGAATCCATGCTTACATGACCTAGTCTGTTATGCCATATCCAGCTAGATTCATTTATTTTAGCATTCATAGTTACAAAACATTCAATATTTTTCTTTTTAAGTTCATCAAGATCAATAATATAAACATTGCTATGTCTTTTTCTATGAATTTAATGCTATCATCAAATGAATTGGTTACTATGCAATGAGATAATTTAAATGAGATATTAAAATTTTTATCACATAATTGACTAATACTAAGTAGATTGTGCATTAAACCATCAACGAGCAATACATTTTCTATACAAGTAGAAGGTATGATTAAAATGTTACCAAGATCAATAATTTTGCCTTTACCATTATCTTCAAATGTCACCACACCTCCATCCATTGCTTCAAGAGAGATAAATTGAGATCTATATCCCGTCATGTACCTTGAACATCCACTATCTAGGTACCTTCTTCTTTAGCTCTCACGAATGCCAAGCACACCTATTCACAAAATCAAGTAGATTTAGGTACCCAAGTTAACTTGGGTCTTTTGAGGTTAGCACAAATGGTTCCTTTTGGAACCCAAATTTATCTTATCTTTGATTAATTTGTATTAAGCTTGTTATTTGCATTCATTATATATTCAAAAGCTTTGTGTCCAATTTTGTTACATTTAAAGCAAGTTATGATTTTTCTTTGATTTTGAGATCTATCAAACACATTCCTTAGAAATTTTTGTTTTCTTTCTGAATTATATCCTAACCCAACTTTATCAAAAACTATTTTTTGATTATCAATCAATGTTTGAAGATTTTTTGAACTAATCATGTATCTATCCTCAATTGATCTTAGTCTTACTATTTTATCTTGCGAGGATACATTTCTTTCACTAGATTCATCCAATTTATTTTGTAGTTCTTTCATATCTTCTTCTACTTTAGCTTTGTCTTTGGTTAAGAATTGGTTATCTTTCTTTAGTTTTTTATGCTTATGTGAAAACTTCTTAAAATTATCAATTATGTCATTAAAAGCATCGTATAACTCTTCAAAAGTAAAATCTGAAATTGAAGTATCATCATTTACCTCATCATCATTATGTGCTATAAGGCAAAGATTTGCTTTTTCTTCTCTTTGATATTCTTCCTCACTTGAAGAAGAGTTCTCATCATTGCTCCATGTAGTTTTATATGCTTTCTTCTTAAATTTCTTGGAGCTTTTCCTCAACATTGGACAATCCATTTGGAAGTGTCCGAGCTTCTTGCACTCGTAACAAATGGGTGGTTGTTCCTTCCCTTTTTTCTTTTTCTTTTCTTTATTACCATCCCCCTTGTTAAATTTTTTTTTAGGTTCAAGTTGTTATATGTGTGTCCTAGAAGACA
The DNA here is from genome assembly GCA_006176705.1 of Cocos nucifera. Lineage (NCBI taxonomy): Eukaryota > Viridiplantae > Streptophyta > Magnoliopsida > Arecales > Arecaceae > Cocos > Cocos nucifera. The sequence goes on from QRFJ01005690.1 coordinate 6,158, forward strand.
GATTGACTAAACACTTGTAATACACTTCTAAAGATAATTTTATAATTTTGACTATAAATTAATAAAAGGGTTATTTTCTATCATAGTGTGTATTTAAAGTGTCTGGGATACACCACTTGAGTTAATGGTAATGACAATTCATATTTTCAAGAGTTGAAAATTTGGGACAAGAATTTTCATAATTAACTCATAAACAGCTCTCGACTGTAGGATCATCACGAGGATGGTAATTGATCTGGAAGGTTGGTATATGATCGCTTTCTTAGGATAGATGTATCTTGAGTCTACGGTGTAGAGACATCAGAGCAAAAGTATAGATACTTGTTAGAGAATGAGGGCACTAAGCATGACCACCTCAAGCAGTTATAAGAAAGTTTTTTTTCTCATTGATGACTGACTCGATGCTACAGTGGTATGTCTAGTTCTTGGACTTGAGGTGCATCGATAGCTCACCTTGAGGGTATTATAGTTTGACTATACCATAACTTGGTCTCCTAAGCACTTTAAATTCTAAGGTATATGCTGGCTATGACATGTTCATTATAGAAATTGGATTACACTAATAGGAGATCAATCTACCTCGATAGATGAGGAGCAACCCTATGATAATCATGAGATTGAGTCCTTAAGCCCATGGCCGTGGTAGACTAAAGATGATAGAAAGAGTTTCTACTAGGATTTCACATTGGGCTCAAATCAAATGATTAATTCATATGAGGGATGTTAGGTTTGACGAGTTCACCTTAATTCTAATCTAGTCGGGGCTCAAGATAAAAGAACACAATCACATAGATAACTGCACTAAGAGATTCACTTTCAGTTCTGATGGGTGGCCACCATATACTACTAGGTGTCACTGGTGGATTTTGGAAGCAATTAGAATAATTTTGATGATCGATCATTCTAATTGTATGAATCAAAAAAGTTCTGGTCCATTGAAAGATATTTCGATGATGTCAATGATAGGGATCATGACATGTCTCATTACCATACGAAATTGTATCTAACTGGGTCACACAAATAAGGATTTGGATTTGGATGTCATCAATTGAGCTAACCCAGTTCGATTGATTTGGATTAGATCTAATTAGATTCAAAGTAACCATGCTAGCACACGATTGAGCCTGACTTTCTCCTTACGTAATCTTTCTGATTTATCACAACTAAGTTAAATTTGATTTAACTTATTCTTATATCTTGAATGGATTAATTTTCATCTAATTGGAACTTGTTCAGACTAGATTAATTAAAGAAATTAAATGCATTCATAGTGCAAATGTACTAGGGTCAAAAGTTGGCCTATTTGAGAGAATTGAGGGTCACCTGATCAGATGCTTCTAAAAAATTCTATAGAAATTATTTTAATTTGATTTTTGGATATTTCTTATTATAAGAGTCATACATTGGGTGTACCAAATTTTGTAATTTTTAAAGATGCCTAGACTAAGTTATAATAGAGTTTGATTTGGATCAAACTCTTGAGGGAAGAGTCCTAGGCATAGTGGACTCTTCCTTATCTACTCATGCTGACACCTTTTTGAACTCTTTTTGGCATGAAAATTAGATAGGATCTGATACTCTATGTGGGCAATAATACCTAAAGTCCCAATGATAAAAATAAAATAGTTATTTTTGTCAAATGGGACTCCTTTTGTCATTGGTATTTGATATAAATCCTTCTCATGCCAAGGCACTTCAACACAAGTTTTATTTTTCATCCAAAAGGTTGTCGTCCCTTCCATTTTCCACACCCCATCTAATCCGCTCTCTCCCCTTCTTGCATGTGCTAAAGGTTGGGTGCAAATCAAAGAGGAAGATCCAATCAAAATTTTGAAGAGTTCAGCATCTACGCCGTTGTAAGACGGACAAGTAGCCTTCTCAAATTATTTTGAAGGTTCTTCAGATCAGATTCAAATTTGATCTTTGGAGGAAAGATTCATGAGGAGAAGATGTCTAGATCCTGCTCGAGTAGATACTAGTAGAGGTCAAGCACGTGCGTAGCTCCTTCCAGAACCTCAGGATAGATCAAGATCATCATAGGGTAAGCTGATTATCCAAAATAAAGATATGAAATTAAATTAGATTTAACTTTATTTTTAATTTTAATACCAGATTTTTAGAATTAGATATAAGATTCTTAGATTTGATTATAATTATAGAAAAAATATTTTGAAATATTTCTTCGGATCTAATCAGATTTAAATGATCCTGTGCAAGGAAAATAGGATTTTTTCTTCAACTGGTGTTAGAGCTATGTTGGTTGTTCATTAGATCTATTTTAGATCTGATATTAAAAAATTTTAGATATCGCATCAGACATGATTAGATCTAAAATTAAAAAATTAATTATTTTATGATTTAGATCTATAATGTATGAGATGCATGACTAGACTAGGAATAAAATAGTTCTATGTGTAGTCTAGTATAATCATATTATTAAATTAATTAAATATAATTTTAGATCTAATTTATTTTTATTTTTTTGATATTATAATTATTATAATCAAATCTAAAAAATAAAAAATAGAATTTTTAATTTATTCATATGAGATATGAAAGATGCATGCTTAGACTAGTTATAGAATAGTTCTATAAAATATCTAGAATAGTTTTTGTTTGATGTGATCAAATTTAAATTTTATTTTTTAGATATTATATATGATATATTAGATCTAAAAGCATGCATGTTTGATTTAGTTATAATACATGAGATGTATGCAAAACATATATAAGTTAGATCATTAATTGTATATGCGATATATGATTTAGATCTAACTAGTTTTATAGTAGAAATTATATTTCTAATTAAGACGTTTCCTTTGGCCATTCGATCGTAATAACAAAGTAGGGTTTAAAGGCCCTCTCCTTCCATTCGATGGGGTGTTCTTATGATGCGTAGGGGTGTTGTGCATTCATTCTTGATCAGAAATCAAAACTTATTTTTCTGTAAAATCCTAGATCCTAAAATCTTAGGATTTTATTACATATTTTGTGCATTCATTCTTAATCAAAAATTAAAACTTATTTTTCTGTAAAATTCTAGATCCTAAAATTCTAGAATTTTATTACATATTTTATTTATGAATCCAAAACTTAATTAAGAATTAAGATTATAAAATTAATTAGGTCTAAAAATTATGAATTTTCAGATCTAAGATATATTCATAAAATTGGGTTCAGGCTTGGGCAGCTCAATTAGGTCTAGCTGTTGATCAAACAAAATTAAGAGTTGGTTATGTGGGATCAAAGAAAGCTTAGATTTGACCAGCCTAATAGGATTGAGTCTAGGTCAGGATCGAATCATATTGAAATGTGACTCGATCAAGTCAAGACCTAATTTGGCTCCATGGTTCGAGCCTAGATTGTAGGCTAATCCAATTGATTCTGATTCAATAATTTGGTGTCTAAGGTAAGTCTGGCAGATACAAACGACTGGTTTTTAATTGGAAGTTACTCAATTTGAATGTGTTCTTGTCAAGTTAATGGCATATCCCTTTCACCGATCTCACTTACCTGGCCATTTGAGTCAACCCAATTTTGATTTGAGGTGGCTAACAATTCGAGCTAACCCATGCCACTAGGTTAGTCATAATTATTATGACTAAGTCAAGTCAAGTTTAAAGAGACCTAAATTAAATCTTTCTAAGAAAATATTAAGTCTAAGATCTTCCACCATTGTAGATGTACAGGCCCTTCCCGGGGTTCATTGTTTTTGATTGGATACAATGATTTAGTTGCACTGAAAAGATGCAACCATGTCTATTAGGCACCAGATGCTATGGATTGGAGGATGGGTTGAGCTCAATATTTTGGATATGATGAGGGATCCAATTAGAAATCCAATTCATGCAAATGATGGATCTAACTTAACTAAGGAGTAGATCAATATTCCATACATAGTGAGATTTATGAATTAGAGATCAAATTTGGATGCACCATGATTAGAGAATCATTGGACAAGAGTTATTCACTCATTGGTTGATCCATCATCAATAATTGTTAGGTAAGGTGATGAGCCAGTCGGTGGGACCGCACCAACTATTAGAAATCAATAATCATGAAGATTTTTGCATCTCTACCAAGAAAGTGTAGGGATCTAAGAAAATAGTGAAAGCCTAATTTGTTTAAAAATAAAACTCCTAAATAAATTGATTAAGTTAAATTATAAAATCTAACTAGAAACTTTGACTCTCTACAGGAAGATGTCTACGTCCAACCCACTAGCTTGCATCCTGGACACCCTTAGATTGATCGAACTCAATTACAAGGATTGGCTCTAAAATTTCAAAATTATTTTGGATTGCAAGAAGTTGACTCATGTGTTGCAACAGGATCTTTCTACCTTACCAGTCCATCCATACGCTGATCAGAGAGCGTCTCTTGAGAAGTGGATGGATGAAGATAACAACGCCTGGTATTACATGTTGGGCTCGATGTCTGATGAGCTCTAGCACCAACATGAACACATTAAGATTAGTTGCCAAATGTTGTCTCACCTGTAAGAGTTGTTTGGTGAACAAAGTCACACAGCCAAATATCAAGTCACTAAGAGACTATTTAAGGCTCAGATGCGTGATGGACAGTCAGTCCAAGATCATTGTCTAATGATGATCGAGGACCTAGAAGAGCTTGAGAAGCTCAGTGTGAAGTTAGATCAGGATCTATAGATTGATATAATTCTATAGTCCTTGACTGATGCATATGAGTAGTTCATCATGAACTACTATATGCATAAACTTCAGAATACCTTGGTTGACCTCATGAACATGTTGGTTATAGCTGAGCTTTCTATGAAAGGTTTTAAAGGCTCAGTACTTGCTGTAGAGTGGACTTCTTTCAAGAGAAAGCCTTTTGGAAAGAAAAAGAAGTCTATGAAGAAACAGAAGGTGGATGGTAGGAAGAAGATGAAGGCAGAGCCAAAAAAGAAGGCTGATAAGAAAAAATATTTTCATTGCAATACTAACAACCATTGAAAGTAGAACTGCTCTTTTTACCTAGCTAGCCTAAAGAATAAGAAGGTGGTAGGTCCTTCTAGAGGTATGCTCATTATATAGTCTAATCTTATGATTTTTTCTGCATCTAGTTAGATGCTTGACTCTGGTTCTAGTGTTCACTTATGCACTTCTATGCAGGATCTTGAGGATAGTAGGAGGCTAAGAGATGGTAAGATGATCCTACACATTGGGATCGGAGCAAGAGTTACTACTATAGCCGTGGGAACCTACCTCTGTGATTACCATCAGAATTAGATTTAGTTCTTAGGAACTATTTTTATGTGCCTACAGCAAGCAGAAATTTGATTTCTGTTTCATGTTTAGCACAAGAAGACTATGTAATTAGTTTTCTTAAGGACCATTATAATATTCTTTATGAAAGAAATAAAATTGCAAGTGGTTTCCTTATAAATGGTCTCTATTAGTTACATATTAATGTTTCTATTTTTAATATCGAGCAAAATGTGAATGCCATAGGATCAAAGCAACCTAGGGATTGTCTAAATGATAGATATCTTTGGCACCTTAGGCTAGGTCATATAGTAGAAGACAGAGTTAACAAATTGAAGAAATCCAGACTAATAAGTTCATTGACTTTCGAGTCATATTCGATTTATGAATCATGCCTTCATGGCAAAATGATCAAGCTTTCTTTTGTAGGACATGGGAAAAGGGCCACAGACCACTTGTCCTAGTACATACTGATGTATGTGGCCCATTTGATGTGCCGACTAAGGGCAATTATGTCTACTTCATCATCTTTATCGATGATTTATATTGATATGGGTTTGTGTATTTAATGCGACATAAGTCTGAAGCTTTTAAAAAGTTTAAGAAATTCTGACTCGAAGTAGAAAAGTAAGCAGAAAAATCCATTAAGATTCTTCGATTAGATTGAGGCAAATACTTTAGTCAGAAATTTCTGGACTATCTTAAGGACAATGGCATAGTCTCTCAATAGAGTTCACTTGGAATGTCTCAACTTAATGGGATTTTAGAATGAAAAAATTGGATCCTATTAGATATGGTCCAATCCATAATGAGCTTCACGGATCTTTCTGAGTTTCTTTGGGGACATAGTCTAATGACCGCTATATATTTACTGAATAGGGTTTCCTCTAAGACCATTCCTACCATACCGTATGAGATATGGCATGGTAAGAAATCAAGTCTAAGTCATCTCAAAATTTGGGATTGTCCGACTCATGTCAAGAGATAACAGGTAGATAAATTAGAGTCCAGGTTCTTTAGAGCTCGATTTATTGGATATCCTAAAGACTCATTAGGATATTATTTCTATCTCTAGGAAGATCACAATATGATTGTGAGTTAACATACCATCTTTCTTGAAAATAGTTTATTCAAGATGGTGGCATCGGAAGGTAGATTAGACTCGAGGAGAAACTCTCTGATGAGAAACGAGCTAAGAAACCTATGAAACCCAATCAAATTGAGCCAACCCAGACACTACCTCCTCCATCTCATAGATCAAGTGGAATTTTTCGTCCTCCTGAAAGATACTTAGGTACTATATCAGAAGACATAAAAAAATATTTCTTATAGAAAATGGGATTCATGGTGATGATCATAAAACTTATGATGAGGCAATTTCAGATATTGACTTCGAAAAATGGTTAGAGGCAATGAGGTTAGAGATTGACTCAATGTGTTCAAACCAAATCTAGACCTTGGTAGATCTACCTGAAGGTATAGTACCTATTGGGTGTAAATGGATCTTTAAGAGAAAAATAGGTGTCGATGGAAATATAGAGACATTCAAAGCAAGGCTCGTAGCGAAAATGTATAGTCAGCGCGAGGGCATTGACTATCAGGATACTTTTTCGCCAGTAGCTATGCTCAAATCCATCCACACATTGTTTGCTATTGTAGTCTATTTTAATTATGAAATATGCTAGATGGATGTGTAAATGACATTCTTAAATGGATATCTTGAGAAAGATATCTATATGAAACATCCGCTAGGATTCACATCCAGTGATAATGATCACAAAGTATCTAAGCTGCAAAGGTCTATATATGGACTTAAGCAAGCATCTCAGAGTGAAAATGCTCATTTCAAAGATGTAATCAAATCATTTGGATTCACCAGGAATGAGGAGCCCTGTATTTTCAAAAAGGTCAGTGGGAGTGCTGTTGTCTTCCTCGTACTGTACGTGGATGATATCCTCATAATTGAGAATGATATTACCATATTGACTACAGTCAAAATGTGGTTGTCTAAGGAGTTGTCTATGAAAGATCTAGAAAAGGCATCCTTTATTCTAGAAATTATGGTCTATAGGGATATACTGAATAAAATGTTGGGTCTCTCATAGAAAATGTACATAGTTAGCATGGAAAACTCCAAGAGGGATTTAGTTCCCTTCAAACATGGCATTCATCTCTCCAAGAAGATGTGCCCTAGCATACCTGAGGAGATTGAATGCATGAGCAAGTTCCTTTATGCTTCCGCAATAGGGAGCCTCATTATGCCATGCTATGTACACGACCCGATATTATCCATGCTATGAGTGTCACGAGCAGGTATCAGTCGAATCTAGGCGAAGAGCACTGACTTCTATAAAATGTATCCTTAAGTACTTGAGAAAGACTAAGGATATGTTTTTAATTTTTGGTAATGGAGAACTCTACGTCTAGGAGTATACAAACTCGAATTTTATGTTCGATATAAATGATCGAAAGTTGACATCTAGAAGTCTATTTATTTGTAATGGTGGAGCTGTCAGTTGGAAGCGTTCCAAGCAGACGGTGATAGCAGACTCCATCATGGAAGCAGAGTACATCACTGCATTGGAGGCTGCAAAGAAGGCATTTTGGAATAAGAAGTTTGCTGCAGAGCTCGAAGTGATGCCATCAGATGTCGTCCCTCTATACTACAATAATAATGGCGCCTAGCCCTAGCTAAGGAGCCGAGGTCTCATAAGAAATTCAAGCACATCGAGCAGCGATACCACCTCATCCACGATTACCTCGAGAAGGGATACATCGAGGTCAAGAGAGTTAGCACTATAGATAATGTGGCTGATCCATTGATAAAGCCATTAAGCCAACAAAAGATCAAAGCCCACATTGAGAAGATGAGACTTAAATTTGTAGCCAATTGGCTTTAGGTCAAATGAGTGTTTGTTAGATATATGCCCAAAAAGCCAGATTGGCTAAACACTTGTACTACACTTCTAATGGTAATTTTATAATTTTGACTATAAATCAATAAGAGAATTATTTTCTATCATAGTATATATTTAAAGTGTCTGTGATACATCCTTTGAGTTAATGGTAATGATAATTCATATTTTTAAGAGTTGAAAATTTGAGACATGAATTTTCATAATTAACTTATAAACAGCTCTCGACCGTAGGATCATCACGAGGATGATGATTGATCTGGAAGATTGGTGTACGATCACTTTCCTAGAATTGATGTGTCTTAAGTCTATGGTGTGAAAATATCAGAGCGAGTGTATAGGTACTTGTTAGAGAACGAGGGCACTAAGCATGACCACCTCAAGCAGTCATAAGAAAGTCTACCTTCCCATTGATGATTGACTCGATGCTGCAGTGGTGTGTCTGGTTCTTTGATCTGAGGTGCATCGATAGTTCATCTTGAGGGTATTATAGTCTTGACAATACCATAACTTGGTTTTTTAGTCATTCGGAATCCTGAGATATATGTTGGCTATAGCATGTTCATTGTAGGAATTGGATTGCATTAATAGGAGATCTATCTATCTCGGTAGATGAGGAGCAGTCCTATGATAATCATGAGATTGAGTTCTTAAGCTCATGACCATGGTAAAGTGAAGATGATAGAAAGAGTTTCTATTAGGGTTTCATGTTGGACTCAAATTGAATTATTATTTCGTATGATGGATGTTGGATTTGACGAGTTTACCTTAAACCTATTCTAGTCGGGGCTCAAGATAGAAGAACCCAATCACATAGATAACTACACCAAGAGGTTTACTTTTAGTTCTGATGGATTATCACCATATACTGCTAGGTGTCATTGGTGGATTTTACGAGCAATTAGAATGATTTTGATGATCGATCATTCTAATTGTATGAATCAAAATATTCTGATCCATCGAAAGGTGTTTCGATGATATCGATGATAGAGATCATAACATATCTTATTTTCATATGGAATTGAATCTAACTGGATCACACAAATAAGAATTTGGATCTGGATGTCATCAATCGAGCTAACCAAATTCAATTGATTTGGATTAGATCCAATCAGGTTCAAGATAATCATGCTAGCACAAGATTAAGCCTGACTTTCTCCTTACGTAATCTTTCTGATTCATCGCAACTGAGTCAAATTTGATTTGACTCATTCTTGTATCTTGAATGAGTTTATTTTCATCTGACTGAAATCTATCTACGTCAAATTAACTATAGAAATTAAATCCATTCATTGTGCAAATAGACTTGGGTCAAAAGTTGACCTATTTGAGAGAATTGAGGGTCACCTGATTAGATGATTTTAAAAAATTTTATAGAAATTATTTTTATTTGATTTTTGGTTATGTGATAGAGAACGAGTCGAACATTTGGTGTACCAATTTTCATAATTTTTAGAGATTCCTAGACTGAGTTATGATAGAGTTTGATTTGGATCAAACTCTTTAGGGAAGAGTACTAGGCATAATGGACTCTTCCTTATCTGCTCATGCTGACACCTTTTTGAAGTCTTTTTGGCATGAAAACTAGATAGGATATGGTACTCTACATGGGAAATATGACCTAAAATCCCAACTATAAAAATAAAATAGTTATTTTGGTCAAAAGAAACTCCTTTTGGCATTGGTATTTGATATAAATCCTTCTCATGCCAAGGCACTTCAATGCAAGTTTTATTTTTCACCCAAAAGGCTGCCACCCCTTCCATCTTCCACACTCCTCTAATCCTCACTCTCCCCTTCTTTCATGTGCCGAAGGTTGGGTGCAAATTAGAGAGGAATATCCAATCAAAATTTTGAAGAGTTCAGCATCTATGCGATGGTGTTTGTGAGATGGACAAGCAGCCTTCTCAAATTGTTTTGAAGGTTCTTCAGATTAGATTCAAATTTGATCTTTGGAAAAAAGATTCATGAGGAGAAGACATCAAGATTTTGCCTGAGTAGACACCAATAGAGGCAAGGCACATGCATGGCTCCTTTCAGAATCTTAAGATAGATCAGGATCACTGTAGGATAATCTGATTACCCAAAATAAAGGTAGGAAATTAAATTAGATTTAATTTTATTTTTAATTTCAATATCAAATTTTTAGGGATTAGATTTGAGATGTCTCAGATCTGATTTGGATCATAGGAAAAACATTTTAAAATATTTTTTCAGATCTAATCAGATTTAAACGATCTTGTGCAAAAAAAATAGGATTTTTCCTTCACAAGTCTCTTTCTTCTTCTCATGAACTTTTTGAATCTTCTTGCTATCATGGCCATCTCCTCATCATCCTCCAAACTCTCTTTGGAATTACTTTCTTCTTTATGGATGGTTGCAGTCTTAAGGGCTATTGTTTTCTTTTTCTTCATCTCTTCTTCCTTCCCTTGGTTCATTTTTAGCTCATGAGTCATAAGAGATCCAATGAGCTCTTCCAAAGCTAACTTGTTTTAGTCCTTTGCTTTTTGAATGGCAGTCAACTTTGGCTCTCAATTCTTCGACAAGAACCTAAGAATTTTCTGCACAACATCACTATTAGAATAATCCTTTCCTAGACTTTTTAAACCATTTAATATATCAGTGAATCTTGTGAATATTTTGGTGATGGTTTTATGTGGTTCCATTTTGAATAATTCATACTTGTATACCAACATGTTTATCTTGGATTCTTTGACTTGATTAGTACCCTCATGGGTAACTTCAAGTCTATCCCAAATTTTTTTGGCAGATGAACATGTTGATATTCTATTAAACTCATTTGCATCCAAAGCACAATATAACACATTCATTGTTTTGGCAATGAGTTGTGCTTCTCTTTTATCATGTTCATCCTAATCCTTTTTGGATTTTGGAATGGACATGCCATCAATTATGATTGTGGCTATGTAAGGGCCTTTCACTATGACATTCCACATGTTATAGTCTTGTGCTTGAATAAGTATCCTTATTCTTGCTTTTCAATAGGTATAATTACTTCCATTGAAAATCAATGATCTATTGGTTGATTGCCCTTCAACCAATGAAGTCCCAATTAGGTTTGCCATTAAATCTTTAGCTCTAAGACCGTTAGGTCATCAACTAATATAGGGCACCTGCTCTGATACCACTTGTTGCCCAAGGATGGCCATCCAAGAGGGGGGAGGGTGAATTAGGTGTTTAAAAATTTAAACTATAATTAAACTAAATTTTAATATAGTGTTTTTGGTGAAATAATGTGAGACACAAGTATAGAATGAGAACAATATAAACAACACAATGATAACTATAAGAGATCAAGCTTTTATAGTGGTTCGGTGCCAAACTCGGCACCTACGTCCACTCCTCAAGTAAACCACTTGAGAGTTCAACCATATTCACTTAATTGATTATATTTTAATTATTTTTTTTGGGCTCACAATCAAATTTGGTTGATTTTGACCTAAGCTCACCAACTACAATCTTTATAATAATTATTTTCCTAGGCTAACAATCAACCCTGATTTGATTTGACCTAGGCTCACCAATCAAACCTTTACAACGTCCAACTTTAGGCTTAGACCAATCCCAAGTTTCTCACCCCAAGAAACTTATAAACCAATAAAATACAATCGCAATATTTAAAGAAGTTTAGAAAGAAAAACTCAATGAAGCCTGAAAAAGAAGAGTTTGTAAGATGGAAGGCTTGATTGCTTTGCTCTTCTTCTTTAATGCTTGAAAGAAGTTGGTGAAGCTCTTCAAAGCTTGTATCTTGACTTCTCACAACTTTAGAATGATTGGAAGGATAAGGAATATTTGGAATAATAGATCCTTCACTTCACTTAATGGATCTCATAATGAATGCACTTGGTGTAGGCTTGAAGGCTCTTGAACATTGGTTACAAAAGTTCTTCTTGATGTTCTTAAATGTCCCTTATATATTCCAAGGCTTTTCCACCACTCTAAAACCTTTGTAGAAGTTTCATTTAATGCCCTAGCCATTGGGTATGAAAATCTAGCTATTGAAAAAAGTTGGAGCTGAAAAAGTTTAGTTCTGGAAAAGACTAGCTGTTACAGTGACTTAGTCGACTAACCTTCTTGACTTAGTCAACTAAGTCTCCAGCACGTCAACTTTAGTCTTTTCTGCACTTTCTATCTTCTACAGTCTTTTGAGATATAGTCGACTAACTTTTGAGACTTAGTCAACTAAGTCCTCTGGATCTAGAAATTTTATTTTTTTGCTTTCTGCTTTTGTAGTTCTCTGAGACATAGTCAACTAACTCATAATCTTAGTCAACTAAGATGCATGCCAAGCATGCCATTTGGATTTTGACAGCCTTTCTTCTTCAATCTTTTTTGTAGACTAGAGTTGCTTCTTAAACTTGATTTATCTCTCATTAACCAATCTTTTTATGGTGTGTGTTATGATAGTAATATAAAACCTTAGATCATCTGATTATATCAACAAGCGCTTAGGGACCGAAAATTACCATAGTATCCTCTGAACTGATGACCAACTCCAGGGGACAGATCTGATCCATTCTCTCATGTAAATGCCCCAGATGGAATCCATAGTTTTTAAATTGCCTCAAATAAGTGAATCACCCCATGGATTGACTGCTATACAACTATAATCCAGCTGCAAATAGACTATTACCCACTCGCCCTAAACCATAGATGATAGATAAGGTACTCTGGTTATGCTAATAATCATCTTTCCATTCGAAGGATTTTTAGAGATCTTGCCATGATGACATTAGTGGCTCAAAATCAATGGAATGGTGCGACAATCGTGTAAAGCTTTTCTATAAATATCACAAACCCTGAGGACCCAGGTAAGCATGAAATTCCTTTTAGAGAACTCGTTATTACTCTTCTATTCTCTACTGACTTGAGCATCAGAGGATCCTCACCAGAGTCACATTCTTCAATCCGAACTTTATTTTGCAAGTCACTGCAGCATTCCTGCAAGACACCGATCACTCTGCATCTAAAGCAAGCAATCTAAAACCATAACAGATTGGCACTAGAAGAAGGGGCACTCTTGAGCCTTCCATCATCTCAATGCAAAGCTGGTCGTTTGGCTTTTAGGAAACAACCATTCTAAGCAACAACAGATAGAGGAAGGGTCAACCAATGGCTCCAGAGAAGGCCTCGTCCCATCTCAATGACGTTGCAAAGGCAACTACCTCTTAATAGGTAGATCTACGGGTTGATGATAATGTTCAACCCCCTGCAATTGAAATTTTTCCACCTATCCAGTCGGCCCATGTCACCATGGACTAATTCAACCTGCTCCTCCAGCAAGTCTACTCCCTGATGGCCGCCATTCAAATGGTCCAAACTATGATCGCGCCTTCTTCGATGGTGCCGCAGCCAAAATTGGCTGCTCCTGCTCTACCTTCGATTGTGTAATGGATGCCTCCTCTAGTAGTCCCACTCGTGCCACCAGCAATGGTGCCGCTCTAGCCGCCAGCATCTTTTCGACAACAACAAGCCAAACCCACTCAAGCTCCTCTACAAAGTCACAAGAGGAGATGACCCCATCAGCGGTCTCTTAGCCCACAGTCAGGGCATGGTTCTACTCCCGACCGCCACTCTCCTCAACAGTTCGAGGCCTACACCGATCGAAATCTGATGATTGAAAAAAAGCTGTAGAAGTTCAATAGTAAACTTGAAGCTTTAAATAAAGCATCCTCTTCTTGACCCTTTGATGGTCTCAGCGGTGAGCCTCCCTTCGATGAGAAGATTCTAAAGGAGTTGCCGCCATAAGGATTCAAGCTACCTGAACTCAAAACTTATGATGGGGCCGCCAACCCGTTGATTATATCAAAATGTTCAAGGCAGTTCTACTCCTTAAAGGAGCATCAGATGCTACTCTCTGTTGGGCATTCTCTGCTACCCTTAAAGGAGCAGCCCGACAATGGTATTCTAATTTGAAATCAGGCTCAATACATTCTTTTGATGAGCTGAGCCGGTCCTTGGTGACACACTTTGTTAGTATCTATAAACAACAGAAGTGGTCCGACTATCTATACACCATCAATCAGACGGATCGTGAGTCGATCTATAGCTATCTAAGCCATTTCAACATGATGATTCTGGAAGTCCATGATCTGGACCAGTCAATCGCGATGTCTACTTTTATGGACGGACTATAGAGAAATGATCTGAAAAGGTCATTAATAAAGTCCTATCCTAAGGACTACAATGGTATACTAGAGCGAGCGAGAAAATATAACAATATTGAAGAAGCCTTTGCTGAAGATACCCCTACCAGTGTTGCTCAAGCAGGGTCAAATAAGGAACACCTCCGCTTAAAAAGGGAGACTAGCTGTCAGCCCTCTTGTTCTCCACCTAAGAAGCTTAAAGGTGAAAGTTCTTTTCAGAACCATCGATCTCCCAGCCCATAGAGGCAAGACTGACAGCAGTCCCCATTGAGGCATTTCAATAATTACACACCTTTGAATGCCATCTGGGGAGAAGTTCTGATGCAAATCCAAGACCAACTCTCCCAACCTTCGAAGATGCAGACCAATCCAGAATGCCGAAACCAGTCAAGGTTCTGCTTCTACCATCATGATCACAATCAAGATACCGAAGACTATTGCCTCCTTCATGATGCCATTAAAAAATTAATTCAGGAAGGTAGGCTGGAGCGCTTTGTCTGTGGAAGGACTCCCCCACGATGAATTCTACCAAGAGCCCGACAACCACCTCCTCAGCCTCAACACCAAATACCAATGCCCGCACGGGGGGGAGAGATTCGGTGCCAATTGAAGAGCCCAGATGTGAAGATGGGCTCTAGAAACTAATAACTTTCATTGAGCAGGATGCAGAGGGTGTGCAGCAACCACATAATGATGCTGTGGTTGTCTCTATAAATATTTTCAATTTTAATGTTCATCGTATACTTGTTGATAATGAAAGCTCAGTTGATATTTTATACTTTTCTGGTTTCTCCCTCATGGGACTTTCTCTTGATCGGTTAACTCATTTTGATGTTCCGATCCAAAGATTTTCTGGAAGCTCCATGATCTCGGAAGGAATGATCAATTTGCCTATAACCGTGGGCACCCGATCTCAACAGGTGACCGTATAGGTGCATTTTCTTATCGTGAAATTTCCCTCTGCCTATAATGCCATCCTCAAAAGACCAAGTTTATAAAAGCTTAAGGCCATTGCATCCAACTATCATCTCTTGGTCAAATTCCCAACAACCCATAGAGTAGGAATGATTCGAGGCAACCAAACCATTGCTAGACAATGTTTTGCTGCTAAGCTCTAGATGGAAAGCCCCGTAGAAAACCAACTAGAGTTTTCGATAGGGCTGGATGCATGTGATGATCTGGTAGAAAATCAAGTCCAACCATCTAATGATCTTCAAGAGATACCACTAAGGAAAGAGAACCCCCATCAAACTATGAAGATCGGATCCTATTTTGATCAGGTAACAAAATACCAACTGATCAATCTTTTGTAGGCAAATGCAGATCTTTTCGCTTGGTCGATTGCTGACATGCCTAGGATTGACCTGTTGGTGATGTCCCATCATCTAAAAATGGATCCGACTTGTCGTCCAATGAGGTAGAAGTGAAGCTTCACTCCTGAATGCCAAAAGATGATTACCGAGGAGCTGGACAAACCGATCAAGGCTGGTTCCATCCTGGAGGCTATGTACCTAGACTAGTTGGCAAATGTCATTATGGTAAAGAAGGTGAATGGGAAGTGGCGTATGTGTGTCAACTTCACCGATTTGAATAAAGCCTATCCTAAAGATAGCTATCCGCTACCCCGAGTTGACCAACAGATCGATGCAACCTCTAGGCATGAGCTCCTCAGCATCATGGATGCCTTTTCTAGTTATAACCAAATTCGGATGGCCCCAAAAGATGAGGAGAAAATAGCCTTTTAACTGACCATGGGCTTTACTGTTACAGGATGATGCCTTTTAGACTTAAAAATGCAGGGGCCACATATCAAAGGCTAGTCAATAATATCTTCAAAGATCAAATCGGTAGGAACATGGAAGCCTATATCGATGACATATTGGTAAAAAGTCGAGTGATACCTGATCATGTACGCAATCTTCATGAAGCCTTTAATGAAGGGAAATCTGGATTTCTCGGATCAGATTCGTTCAGATCTGATCAGATTAAGAGATATATTTTAATTTTTTTTTTCTTTGATCCAGATTAGATCTAGAATATTTTAGATCTGATCTTTATTATTTTAATAATTAAAATAAATTTAGATAAATTAAATCAAATTTAATTTTCCTTAACGTAGGGTAATCCTATTATCCATTGATGATCTGTAAGTAGTGGAAGGTTCTGGATCTATCCACGCAAGTGCCTGACCTCTATCGGTATCCACTCAAGCAGAATTTGGAGATCCTCTTCTTCTCTATCACATCTCAAAAAATCTGATCTGGATCTGATTTGGAGGATTTTCAAAACATCTTTCGAAGATCAGCAGTTGTCCTTTACAGCAGCGCAGCCTTCTAGCTTTCTGTCGTCTTTCTCTCATCTAGATTGCATCAACTTGGATCCCAAACTCCTTTGGGCGTGGAAAGGAGAGGGAGAAGATGGACTTGTAATGGAGGAGGAGAGGAGAGGCAGCCTTGGAGCATGAGAATTCTCAATGCTTTTTGAGTTAGGCGCAGGGTCTTATTTATAGACTATGCGTGATCCAACTCCTCTTCTTTCCAACCAATCACAACCCTTTGTGAAATCAGATCTAAATTTAATTGGTAGGAATAGAGTCCCATGGATTCCTCCTTAGATGACGCCTAGGACCAGTCAAACTTGGTTCTTAGGAGAAGTCTAATTAGAATCCAAAAAGGAGATGGAGTCCCTATCCAACAGGAACTCCTTGGCACCTCCAGCTTGGGCACACACCAAGGGTGGCGTGTTAGATATATGTGCCCTAGAAGCCAGAATTGGCTGACACTTGTAATACACTTCTAGGGGCAAAATTGTAATTTTGACTATAATTAATGAAATGGGTTATTTTCTATCACACATGTGTATTTAGTGTCTGTGATACATCCTTTGAGTTAATGGTAATGATAATTCATATTTTCAAGAGTTGAAAATTTAAGACATGAATAATCATTATTAACTCATAAATAGCTCCCGATCATAGGATCATCACGAGGATGGTGATTGATCCGGAAGGTTGGTGTACGATCGCTTCTCTTTAGTAGATGAGTCTTGAGTCTACGGTGTGGAGACACCAGAGCGAGAGTACAGGTACTCGTTAGAGAATGAGGGCACTGAGCGTGACCACCTCGAGTAGTCATTAGGAAGTCTACCTTCTCGTCAATGACTGACTCGATGCTGCAGTAGTGTGTCTGGTTCTTTGACCTGAGATGCATCGGCAGTTCACCTTGAGGGTGTTATAGTTTGACTACACCATTACTTGGTCTCCTAGCCATATGGAACCCTGAGGTGTATGTTGGCTATAGCATGTTCATTGTAGGAACTGGATTGCATCAAGATGGAATCTATCTACCTCGGTGGTAGAGGAGTAGCCCTATGATGATCATGAGAATCAAGTCCAGAAATCCATGGCCATGGTAGAGTGAAATAATAGAAAGAGTTTCTATTTAAATTTTCACATTGGACTCGAATCGAATGATTACATCATATGACAGAGACTAGGGTTTGACGAGTTCACCTTAACCCTAATCTGATCGGAGCTCAAGATAGAAGAACTGAATCACACAGGTAGCTGCACCAAGAAGTTCGCATTCAGCTCTGATGGGTTGCCACCATATACTGCTAGGTGTCACAGGTGGATTTTGGGAGCAATTAGAATGATTTAGATGATCGATCATTCTAGCTGTTCGAATCAGAAGAGTTCTGATCCATCGAAAGGAGTTTCGATGATGTCTATGATAGAGATCATGACATATCCCATTACCATACAGAACTGAACCTAACTGGGTCACACAAATAAGGGTTTGAATCTGGTGATCATCAATTGAACTGATCTAGTTCAATTGATCTGAATGAGATTCAATTAGGTTCAAGGAAATCGTGCTAGCACTCGATTGAACCTAACGTTCTTCTTTTACTATCATAAATAAGTTGTCCTAACTGAGCCAAAGGAGTTTGTGCTCAATCAGAGGCCTTCATATGGTCTGACTGGAGGTTGTCCAAGTCAGAATAGGTTGTCTTATTTGTAAGACATTACCTGCCATTTTTGGTCACCTGCCATTTCTTGTTCTTTGACTTTGGTCAAAAGTCTACCTTTGACTGGTCAAACGTTGACCATTGACCCTTTGACTTTTGACCACATGTCATGCACCTATTGGAGAGCTGGTGGGGGCCTGTCCCCCTGCCAGAACCTGGCAAGGAGAAGGGCGCACGCCAAGGGTGGCGTGAGCCCAAGTAGGAGGCGCCTAGGAGTCCTTGTTGGACAAGGACTCCACCTCCCTTTTGGATTCCAATCAGAGTTCTACTAAGAATCCAGTTTGACTGGTCTTAGGTGCCCTCTAAGGAGGAATCCAGGGGTCTCTATTCTAACCAATCAGATTTAGATCTGATTTCACAAAGGGTTGTGATTGGTTGAGAGGAAGAGGAGTTGGATCACAAGAGGTCTATAAATAAGACCCTGCGCCCAACCCTAATGCGAATGCAATTCAATTGAGAAACCCCACACCCCAAGGCTGCCTCTCCCCTCCTTCTCCATGCCATAGTCTCTTCTCCCCTTGCTCTCCACGTCCAAAAGAGTTTTGGACTTAGGTTGGTGCGATTCAGATCAAGGAAAGGCGATCAAAAGCAAGAAGGCTGCGCTGCTGCAAAAGGACGACTGCAGATCTTCAAAAGAGTTTTGAAGATCCTCCAGATCTGATTTTTGGAGGTGTGATAGAGAAGAAGAGGATCTCCAGATCCAACCTGAGTGGATACCGGTAGAGGCCAGGCACTTGCGTGGCTAGATCCAGAACCTTCCGCTGCAATCAGGATCATCTACAGGGTAATAGGATTACCCAAATCAGGTAAATTAAATTTGATTTAATTTATCTTATTTTATTTTATTTATTAAAATAATAAGAATTAGATCTGAAATATATCAAGATCTGATTGAGATCAAGAGAAAAAATTTTTAAAATATATCTCTTGATCTGATCAGATCTGGACGAACCTGGACCGGGAAATCAGGATTTCCCTTCAACTGGTATCAGAGCCATGGTTCTAAATTGTTTAGATCTGATTTTAATTTTATTTTAATTAGAAAATAAAGTGATTTCAGATGTCACATGAGATGTGATCAGATCTGAAATTAGAAAAATTAAAATTAAATGATTTGGATCTAAGAACATGAAGATATGCATGACTAGTTCTAGAATAGAATAGTTCTATAGAATAGTTTTGCATGTCTTTGATTTAATCTGATTAAATCATATTTTAGATCTTCTTATTTACTATTTTCTGATATTATAAGTGTTATAATAACATCTGATAAATAGCAAATAAAAATTATTTAATTTTAAATATCATATGAGATATGATTGATGCATGTCTAGACTAGTTGTAGAATAGTTCTACATAATTGTCTAGATTAGAATTTATTTTGATTAGATCAATTTAAATCTAATTTTTTAGATTATTATGAGATAATTTAGATCTGAAAATATGCATGATTATGATACATGAGATGTATGCAAAATATGCCATGATTAGATCTAAATTTGTATATGAGATATATGATATAGATCTATAACTATTTTGTAGATTTACATGTTCCTGATTAAGGCGTTCCTCTTGGCCGTCCGGTCATAAGAACGAAGAAGGGTTTAAAGGCCCTCTCTTTCCATTCGATGGGGTGTTCTTATGATGTGTAGGGGTGCTGCGTGTTCGTCCTTAATCAGAAACCCAAAACTTACTTTCTGCAAAACCCTAGATCCTGAAACCCTAGGATTTATTGTGCATATTTTGTTTATGAACCCAACTTAATTAAGAATTAAGTTTATGGAATATTAATTAGGTCTAAAATTGAGAATTTCAGATCTAAGACATATTCATAATACTGGGTTCGGGCTTGGGTAGCTCAATTAGGTCTAAGCGGTTGATCAAACCGAATCAAGAGTTGGTTAGATGGGATCAACAATGCTTAAATTGACCAGCCTAATAGGATTAAGTCTGGGTCAAGATCGAGTCACGATCAAGCAAGACCTAATTAGGCTCAGAGGTTAGAGTCTGGATTGTAGGCTAACCCAATTGGTTCTGACTCAACAATTTGGTGTCTAAGGTAAGTTTGGCACAGACGACCGACTGGTTTTTAATTGGAAGCTACTCGACCTGAATGCGTTCTTGTGCGAGTTAACGGCATATTCCTTCCACCGGTCTCACTTACCTGGCCATATCTGTTGACACAGTTCTGATCTGAGGTGGTCAATAATCCGAGCTGACCCATGCCACTAGGTTAGTCATAATTGTTATGACTAAGCCAAGTCTAGTTTAATGAGACCTGAATCAATTCTCCCTAAGAAAAGATTAAGTCTGAGGTCTTCCACCATTGTAGACGTGCGGGCCCTTCCCGGGGTTGATTGTTCTCGACTGGATACAGTGGCTCAGTTGCACCGGGAAGACGCAACCATGTCTATTAGGCATTGGATGCTATGGGCTGGAGGATGAGTTGGGCTCAATATTCCGGATACGGTGAGAGACCCAATTAGGAACCCAGTCTATGCAAATGGTGGGTCTGACTTAACTAAGGAGTGGATCAATATTCCGGATACGGTGAGATTCATGAATTAGAGACCAAGTTTGGGTGCACCATGATTAGAGAATCATTGAACAAGAGTTGTTCACTCATTGGCTAACCCATCACCAATAACTGTTAGGTGAGGTGATGAGTCAGTTGGTGAGACCGCACCACCCACTAGAAATCATTAATCGTGGAGATTTTTCGCATCTCTACAGAGGGAGTGTAGGGATCCGAGAAAATAGTGGGAGCTAATTTGTTTAAAAATAAAATCCCTAAACAAATTGGTCAAGTCAAAATTACAGTATCTAACTAGAATCTTTGACTCTCTACAGGAAAATGTCTGCGTCCAACCCATTGGCACGTATCCTAGACACACATAGACTGACTGGACCCAATTATAAAGATTGGCTCAGGAACTACAAAATTGTTTTGGGTTCAGAGAAGTTAACACATGTTTTGGACCAGGACCCTCCCACCATTACCAGCTCGTCCATCCTGTTGAACAGAGAGCGTCTCTGGAAAAATGGATTGACGAAGACAATAAGGCCAGATACTACATGTTGGGCTCGATGTCTGATGAGCTCCAGCGCCAACATGAAGATATCGGGACTGCTCGCCAAATGTTGGCTCACCTACAGGAGATGTTTGGTGAACAGAGTCGCGCAGCCAAATATCAAGTCACAAAATGACTTTTTAAGGCTAAGATGCGTGATGGGCAGTCAGTCCAAGATCACTATCTGACAATGATCAAGGACATGGAAGAGCTTGAGAAGCTCGGTGTGAAGTTGGACTTGGACCTGCAGAATGATATTATTCTGCAATCCTTGACTGATGCATATGGGCAATTCATCATGAATTACCACATGCATAAACTTCAAAATTCCTTGGCCGAGTTGATGAATATGCTGGTTACCGCTGAGCTTTCTATGAAAGGTTCTAAAGGCTCAGTTCTTGCTATGGAACGGACTTCTTCCAAAAGAAAGTCTTATGGAAAGAAAAAGAAGTCTGTGAAAAAGCAAAAGGTGGAAGGATCAAAGAAGAAGAAGGACAGAACCGAAGAAGAAGGTCGATGTCAAAGGAAAGTGTTTCCATTGCAACAGCGACGGCCATTGGAAGCGGAACTGCCCTACTTACCTGGCCACCCTGAAGAACAAGAAGGAAGGTCCTTCTGGAGGTATGCTCGTTATTGAGTCTAACCTTACGGTTTCTTCTGCATCCAGTTGGGTGCTTGACTCTGGTTCTAGTGCTCATCTGTGCACTTCTATGCAGGGTCTTGAGGATAGCAGGAGGCTGAGGGATGGAGACATGATCCTACGCATCGGTAATGGAGCAAGAGTTGCTGCAGTAGCCGTGGGAACATACCCTCTTCGATTACCATCTGGTTTAGACTTAGTTTTAAAAGACTGTTATTATGTGCCTGCAGCTAGCAGGAATTTGATTTCTGTTTCATGCTTAGCACAAGAAGGTTATGTGATCACCTTCTTTAAGGACCATTGTAACATTCTTTATGAAAGAAATAAAATTGCAAATGGTTTCCTTATTAATGGTCTTTATCAGTTGCATATTGATGTACCTATTTTAACTATCGAGCAAAACGTGAATGCCAAACGACCTAGGGATAGTCCAAACGATAGATATCTATGGCACCTGAGATTAGGTCATATAGCAGAAGATAGGATTAACAAATTGGAGAAAAATGGGCTATTGAGTCCATTGACTTTTGAGTCATATCCAACTTGTGAATCTTGTCTTCAAGGCAAAATGACTAAACTCCCTTTTGTTGGACATGGGGAGAGGGCCACAGATCTCCTTGCCCTAGTACATACTGATGTGTGCGGCCCATTCGATGTGCCGGCTAGAGGCAATTTTGTCTACTTCATTACCTTTACCGATGATCTGTCTAGGTATGGGTATGTGTATCTTATGAGACATAAGTCTGAAGCTTTTGAAAAGTTCAAAGAATTCAGACATGAAGTAGAAAAACAAACTGGAAAACCCATTAAGGTTCTTCGATCAGATCGAGGAGGTGAATACCTTAGCCGGGAATTCCTAGACTATCTTAAGGAAAATGGCATAGTCTCTCAATGGACTCCACCAGGAACACCTCAACTCAACGGGGTTTCAGAATGGAGAAATCAGACTCTATTGGATATGGTTCGATCCATGATGAGCTTCACAGACCTCCCTGATTTCCTTTGGGGACATTCATTATTAACTTCAATCTATTTACTGAATAGGGTTCCCTCTAAAACCGTTCCTACCACACCGTATGAGATATGGCATGGTAAGAAACCAAGTCTGAGTCATCTCAGAATTTGGGGTTGTCCGGCTCATGTCAAAAGACAACAAGCGGACAAGTTAGAGTTTAGGTCCTTTAGAGCTCGATTCATAGGATATCCTAAAGAGTCATTAGGATACTATTTCTACATTCCAGAAGACCACAATGTGATTGTGAGTCGACATGCCATATTTCTTGAAAAATAGTTTATTCAAGATAGTGGCATTGGAAAGCAGATTAAGCTTGATGAGAAAGTCTCACAAGCAGAACGAGCTAAGGACCAAGTGGAACCAAATCAGGTTGAGCCAATAAGAACACTACCTCCTCCACCTCGTAGATCGGAAAGAGTTTTCCCATCCCCCTGAAAGATACTTAGGTATTATTTCAGAGGAATGTAGAGAAAATGTTCCTCGTAGGTAATGGTGCTCATGGTGATGATCCCAAAACCTACAACGAGGCGATATCAGATATCGACTCCTGAGAAATGGCTTGAGGCAATGAAGTCAGAAGATTGACTCGATGCACTCAAACCAAGTCTGGACCTTGGTAGATCCACCAGAAGGTATAGTACCTATTGGGTGTAAATGGATCTTCAAGAGAAAGATTGGTGCAGATGGAAATGTGGAGACATTCAAGGCTAGACTGGTGGCAAAAGGTTATAGTCAATGTGAAGGCATTGACTATCAGGATACCTTTTCCCCAGTAGCTATGCTAAAATCCATCCGCACATTGCTTGCTGTTGCAGCCTATTTCGATTATGAAATATGGCAAATGGATGTGAAAACGGCATTCCTAAATGGATATCTTGAGGAAGATATCTATATGGAACAGCCGCTAGGTTTCACATCCAGTGATACTGATCACAAGGTTTGCAAGCTGCAAAGGTCCATATATGGACTTAAGCAAGCATCTCGGAGCTGGAACACTCATTTCAATGATGTGATCAAAAAGTTTGGTTTCATCAAAAATGAAGAGGAACCATGTGTTTTCAAAAAGGTCAGTGGGAGCGCTGTTGTCTTCCTCGTATTGTACGTGGATGACATCCTCCTTATTGGGAATGATATTCCCATGTTGACATCAGTCAAGATGTGGTTGTCCAAGGAATTCTCCATGAAAGACCTAGGTGAAGCATCCTTTATTCTAGGAATTAAGGTCTATAGGGATAGACCGAATAGGATGCTAGGACTTTCACAGAAGATGTACATAGAGGAAGTACTAAAGAGGTTTAGTATGGAAAACTCTAAGAGGGGATTAATACCCTTCAGACATGGTATTCATCTTTCCAAGAAGATGTGCCCCAGCACACCTGAGGAAATAGAACGCATGAGCAAGATCCCTTATGCTTCTGCAATAGGGAGCCTCATGTATGCCATGCTATGTACACGACCTGATATAGCCCATGCTGTGAGTGTCACAAGCAGATATCAGTCAAATCCAGGTGAAGAACACTGGACTTCTGTGAAATGTATCCTTAAGTACTTGAGAAGAACTAAGGATATGATGTTGGTCTTTGGTAATGGAGAACTCCAAGTTCAAGGATACACAAACTCGGACTTCATGTCTGATATAGATGATCGAAAGTCGACATCTGGAAGTCTGTTTGTGTGCAATGGTGGAGCTGTCAGCTGGAAGAGTTCCAAGCAAACTGTGATAGCAGATTCCACCATGGAAGCAGAATATATCGCTGCATCAGAGGCTGCAAAGGAAGCATTCTGGTACAAGAAGTTTGCTGCAGAAATTGGAGTAATGCCATCAGATGCCATTCCTCTTTACTGCGACAACAATGGCGCCATAGCCCTTGCTAAGGAGCCGAGGTCTCACCAGAAATCCAAGCACATTGAGCGGCGATACCACCTCATCCGCGATTACCTTGAGAAAGGTTACGTTCGAGGTCAAGAGAGTCAACTCCGCAGATAATGTGGTAGACCCACTTACAAAGCCGTTGGGCCAGCAGAAGATCGAAGCCCACCTTGAGAAGATGGGACTTAGACTTGTAGCCAATTGGCTTTAGGACAAGTGGGAGATTGTTAGATATATGTGCCCTAGAAGCCAGAATTGGCTGACACTTGTAATACACTTCTAGGGGCAAAATTATAATTTTGACTATAATTAATAAAATGGGTTATTTTCTATCACACATGTGTATTTAGTGTCTGTGATACATCCTTTGAGTTAATGGTAATGATAATTCATATTTTCAAGAGTTGAAAATTTAAGACATGAATAATCATTATTAACTCATAAAATGCTCCCGACCATAGGATCATCACGAGGATGGTGATTGATCCGGAAGGTTGGTGTACGATCGCTTCTCTTTAGTAGATGAGTCTTGAGTCTACGGTGTGGAGACACCGGAGTGAGAGTACAGGTACTCGTTAGAGAACGAGGGCACTGAGCGTGACCACCTCGAGTAGTCATTAGGAAGTCTACCTTCTCGTCAATGACTGACTCGATGCTGCAGTAGTGTGTCTGGTTCTTTGACCTGAGATGCATCGGCAGTTCACCTTGAGGGTGTTATAGTTTGACTACACCATTACTCGGTCTCCTAGCCATATGGAACCCTGAGGTGTATGTTGGCTATAGCATGTTCATTGTAGGAACTGGATTGCATCAAGATGGAATCTATCTACCTCGGTGGTAGAGGAGCAGCCCTATGATGATCATGAGAATCAAGTCCAGAAAGCCCATGGCCATGGTAGAGTGAAATAATAGAAAGAGTTTCTATTTAGATTTTCACATTGGACTCGAATCGAATGATTACATCATATGACAGAGACTAGGGTTTGACGAGTTCACCTTAACCCTAATCTGATCGGGGCTCAAGATAGAAGAACTTAATCACACAGGTAGCTGCACCAAGAGGTTCGCATTCAGCTCTGATGGGTTGCCACCATATACTGCTAGGTGTCACTGGTGGATTTTGGGAGCAATTAGAATGATTTAGATGATCGATCATTCTAGCTGTTCGAATCAGAAGAGTTCTGATCCATCGAAAGGAGTTTCGATGATGTCTATGATAGAGATCATGACATATCCCATTACCATACAGAACTGAACCTAACTGGGTCACACAAATAAGGGTTTGAATCTGGTGATCATCAATTGAACTGATCTAGTTCAATTGATCTGAATGAGATTCAATTAGGTTCAAGGAAAATCGTGCTAGCACTCGATTGAACCTAACGTTCTTCTTTTACTATCATAAATAAGTTGTCCTGACTGAGCCAAAGGAGTTTGTGCTCAATCAGAGGCCTTCATATGGTCTGACTGGAGGTTGTCCAAGTCAGAATAGGTTGTCTTATTTGTAAGACATTACCTGCCATTTTTGGTCACCTGCCATTTCTTGTTCTTTGACTTTGGTCAAAAGTCTACCTTTGACTGGTCAAACGTTGACCATTGACCTTTGACTTTTGACCACATGTCATGCACCTATTGGAGAGCTGGTGGGGGCCTGTCCCCCTGCCAGAACCTGGCAAGGAGAAGGGCGCACGCCAAGGGTGGCGTGAGCCCAAGTAGGAGGCGCCTAGGAGTCCTTGTTGGACAAGGACTCCACCTCCCTTTTGGATTCCAATCAGAGTTCTACTAAGAATCCAGTTTGACTGGTCTTAGGCACCCTCTAAGGAGGAATCCAGGGGATCTCTATTCCAACCAATCAGATTTAGATCTGATTTCACAAAGGGTTGTGATTGGTTGAGAGGAAGAGGAGTTGGATCACAAGCTTAGGTCTATAAATAAGACCCTGCGCCCAACCTGATTCTAATGCGAATGCAATTCAATTGAGAAACCCCACGCCCCAAGGCTGCCTCTCCCCTCCTTCTCCATGCCATAGTCTCTTCTCCCCTTGCTCTCCACGTCCAAAAGAGTTTTGGACTTAGGTTGGTGCGATTCAGATCAAGGAAAGGCGATCAAAAGCAAGAAGGCTGCGCTGCTGCAAAAGGACGACTGCAGATCTTCAAAAGAGTTTTGAAGATCCTCCAGATCAGATCCAGATCTGATTTTTGGAGGTGTGATAGAGAAGAAGAGGATCTCCAGATCCAACCCGAGTGGATACCGATAGAGGCCAGGCGCTTGCATGGCTAGATCCAGAACCTTCCGCTGCAATCAGGATCATCTACAGGGTAATAGGATTACCCAAATCAGGTAAATTAAATTTGATTTAATTTATCTTATTTTATTTTATTTATTAAAATAATAAGAATCAGATCTAAAACATATCAAGATCTGATTGAGATCAATAGAAAATTTTTGAAATATATCTCTTGATCTAATCAGATCTGGACGAACCTGGACCGGGAAATCAGGATTTCCCTTCAAATGGCGTGCGCCCTCCTCCTTGCCAGGTTCTGGCAGGGGGAAATGCCCCCATCAGCCCTCCAATAGGTGTGTGACACATGGACAGAAGTCAAAGTGTCAATGGTCAATATTTGACCAGTCAAAGGTCAACTTTTGACCAAAGTCAAAGGACGAGAAATGGCAGGTGACCAAAAATGGTAGGTATTGTCTTACAAAATAAGACAACCCTTTTCTAACCTGGACAGGCTCTAGTCAGACCAAGTGAAGGCCTTTGATCGAGCACAAACTCCTTTGGCTCAGTCAGGACAACTATTTATGATAGTAAAAGAAGAACGTTAGGTTCAATCGAGTGCTAGCACGATTTCCTTAAACCTAATTGAATCTCATTCAGATTAATTAAATTGGATCGGTTCAACTGATGATCGCCAGATTCAAACCCTTGTTTGTGTGACCCAGTTAGGTTCAGTTCTGTATGGTAATGGGATATGTCATGATCTCTATCATCGACATCATCGAAACTTCTTTCGATGGATCAGAACTCTTCTGATTCGAACAGCTAGAATGATCGATCATCTAAATCATTCTAATTGCTCCCAATATTCATCAGTGACACCTAGCAGTATATGGTGGCAACCCATCAGAGCTGAATGCGAACCTCTTGGTGAAGCTACCTGTGTGATTAAGTTCTTCTATCTTGAGCCTCGATCAGATTAGGGTTAAGGTGAACTCGTCAAACCCTAGTCTCTGTCATATGACGTAATCATTCAATTCAAGTCCGATGTGAAAACCTAAATAGAAGCTCTTTCTATTATTTCACTCTGCCATAGCCATGGGCTTCCAAACTTAATTCTCATGATTATCATAGGGCTGCTCCTCTACCACCGAGGTAGATAGATTCCATCTTGATGCAATCCAGTTCCTACCATGAACATGCTATAGCCAACATACACCTCAAGGTTCTGGATGGCTAGGAGACTGAGTTATGGTGTAGTCAAACTATAACACCCTCAAGGTGAACTGCCGATGCATCTCAGATCAAAGAACCAGACACATCACTGCAGCATCGAGTCAGTCATTGATGAGAAGGTAGACTTCCTAATGACTACTCGAGGTGGTCACGCTCAATGCCCTCATTCTCTAACTAGTATCTGTACTCTCGCTCTAGTGTCTCCACACCGTAGACTCAAGACTCATCTACTAAAGAGAAGCAATTGTACACTAACCTTCCGGATCAATCACCATCCTCATGATGATCCTATGGTCAGGAGCATTTTATGAGTTAATAATAATTATTCATGTCTTAAATTTTCAACTCTTGAAAATATGAATTATCATTACCATTAACTGAAAAGATGTATCACGAATACTAAATACACATATGTGATAGAAAATAACCTATTTTATTGATTATAGTCAAAATTATAATTTTGCCTCTAGAAGTGTATTAAAAGTGTCAGCCAATTCTGGCTTCTAGGGCACATATATTTAACATTCTTTCACTTATCTTAAAGCCAATTTGCTACAAGTCTAAGTCCCATCTTCTCAAGGTGGGCTTCGATCTTCTGCTGGCCCAACGGCTTTGTAAGCGAGTCTGCCACAATGTTTGTGGAGTCGACTCTCTTGACCTTGACGTAACCCTTCTCGAGGTAATTACGGATGAGGTGGTATCGCCGCTCAATGTACTTGGATTTTTGATGAGACCTTGGGTCCTTAGCAGGGGCTGTGGCACCATTGTTGTTGCAGTATAGAGGAATGGCATCTGATGGCATTACTCCAATTTCTGCAGCAAACTTCTTACACCAAAATGCTTCCTTCACAGCCTCTGATGCAGCGATATATTTTGCTTCCATGATGGAATCTGCTATCATGGTTTGCTTGGAACTCTTCCAGCTGACAGCACCATCATTGCACACAAACAGACTCCCAGATGTCGACTTTCGATCATCTACATCGGACATGAAATCCGAGTCTGTGTATCCCTGGACTTGGAGTTCTCCGTTACCAAAGGCCAACATCATATCCTTAGTTCTTTTCAAGTACTTAAGGATACATTTCATAGAAGTCCAATGTTCTTCATCTGAATTTGACTGATATCTGCTTCAGACACTCACAGCATGGGTTATATCAGGTCATGTACATAGCATGGCATACATGAGGCTCCCTATTGCAGAAGCATAAGGGATCTTGCTCATGCATTCTATTTCCTCAAGTGTGCTAGGGCACATCTTCTTAGAAAGATGAATACCATGTCTGAAAGATATTAATCTCCTCTTAGAGTTTTTCATACTAGACCTCTTTAGTACTTCCTCTATATACATCTTCTATGAAAGTCCTAGCATCCTATTTGGTCTATTCCTATAGACCTTAATTTCTAGAATAAAGGATGCTTCACCAAGATTTTTCATGGAGAATTCCTTGGACAACCATATTTTGACTATCGTCAACATGGAAATATCATTCTCAATAAGGAGGATGTCATCCACGTACAATACGAGGAAGACAACAGCGCTCCCACTGATCTTTTTGAAAGACACACGGTTCCTCTTCATTTTTGATGAAACCAAACTTTTTGATCACATCATTGAAATGAGTGTTCCAGCTCCGAGATGCTTGCTTAAGTCCATATATGGACCTTTGCAGCTTGCAAACCTTGTGATCAGTATCACTGGATGTGAAATCTAACGGCTGTTCCATATAGATATCTTCCTCAAGATATCCATTTCAAGAATGTTGTTTTCACGTTCCATTTGCCATATTTCATAATCGAAATAGGCTACAACGGCAAGCAATGTGCGGATGGATTTTAGCATAGCCACTGGGGAAAAGGTATCCTGATAGTCAATGCCTTCGCGTTGACTATAACCTTTTGCCACTAGTCTAGCCTTGAATGTCTCCACATTCCCATCTGCACCAATCTTTCTCTTGAAGATCCATTTACACCCAATAGGTACTATACCTTCTGATGGATCTACCAAGGTCCAGACTTGGTTTGAGTGCATCGAGTCAATTTCTGACTGCATTGCCTCTAGCCATTTCTCGAAGTCGATATCTGATATCGCCTCGTTGTAGGTTTTGGGATCATTACCATGAGCACCATTACCTACGAGAAATATTTTCTCTACTTTCTCTGAAATAATACCTAAGTATCTTTCAGAGGGATGGAAAAGTCTTTCCGATCTACGAGGTGGATGAGGTAGTGTTCTTATTGGCTCAACGTGATTTGGTTCTAATTGGTCTTTATCTCATTGTACTTATGAGACTTTCTAATCAAGCTTGATCTGCTTTCCAATGCCGCTGTCTTGAATAAACTATTTTTCAAGAAAGATGGTATGTCGACTCACAATCACATTATGGCCTTCCGAAATGTAGAAATAGTATCCTAATGACTCTTTAGGATATCCTATGAATCAAGCTCTGAAGGACCTAAACTCTAACTTGTTCGCTTGTTGTCTTTTGACATGAGCCGGACAATCCCAAATTCTGAGATGACTCAGACTTGGTTTCTTACTGTGCCATATCTCATACGGTGTGGTAGGAATAGTTTTAGAGAGAACCCTATTCAGTAGATAAATTGAAGTTAACAATGAGTGTCCCCAAAGAAAATCAGGAGGTCTGTGAAGCTCATTCATGGATCGGACCATATCCAATAGAGTGCGATTTCTCTATTCTGAAACCCCGTTGAGTTGAGGTGTTTCTGATGGAGTCCATTGAGAGACTATGCCATTTTTTTTGAGATAGTCCAGGAATTCCCGGCTAAGGTATTCACCTCCTCGATCTGATCGAAGAACCTTAATGGGTTTTTCAGTTTGTTTTTCTACTTCATGTCTGAATTCTTTGAACTTTTCAAAAGCTTCAGACTTGTGTCTCATAAGATACACATACCCATACCTAGACAGATCATCGATAAAGATAATGAAGTAGATAAAATTGCCTCTAGCCGGCACATTAAATGGGCCGCACACATCAGTATGTACTAGGGCAAGGAGATCTGTGGCCCTTTCCCCATGTCCAACAAAATGGAGTTTAGTCATTTTGCCTTGAAGACAAGATTCACAAGTTGGATATGACTCGAAAGTCAATGGACTCAATAGCCCATTTTTCTCCAATTTGTTGATCCTATCTTCTACTATATGACCTAATCTCAGGTGCCATAGATATCTATCATTTGGACTATCCCTAGGTCATTTGGCATTCATGTTTTGCTCGATAGTTAGAATAGATACATCAATATGTAGCTGATAAAGACCATTAATAAGGAAACCATTTGCAATTTTATTTCTTTCATAAAGAATATTACAATGGTCCTTAAAGAAGGTAATCACATAGCCTTCTAGTGCTAAGCATGAAATAGAAATCAAATTCCTATTAGCTACAGGCACATAATAATAGTATTTCAAAACTATATCTAAATCAGATGGTAATCAAAGAGGGTATGTTTCCACCGCCACTGCAGCAACTTTTGCTCCATTACTGATGTGTAGGATCATGTCTCCATCCCTTGGCCTCCTGCTATCCTCAAGACCCTGCATGGAAGTGCACAGATGAGCATTGGAACCTGAGTCAAGCACCCAACTGGATGTAGAAGAAATCGTAAGGTTAGATATGTTAGATATATGTGCCCTAGAAGCCAAAATTGGCTGACACTTGTAATACACTTCTAGGAGCAAAATTGTAATTTTGACTATAATTAATGAAATGGGTTATTTTCTATCACACCTGTGTATTTAGTGTCTGTGATACATCATTTGAGTTAATGGTAATGATAATTCATATTTTCAAGAGTTGAAAATTTAAGACATGAATAATCATTATTAACTCATAAAATGCTCCCGACCATAGGATCATCACGAGGATGGTGATTGATCCAGAAGGTTGGTGTACGATCGCTTCTCTTTAGTAGATGAGTCTTGAGTCTACGGTGTGGAGACACCAGAGCGAGAGTACAGATACTCGTTAGAGAACGAGGGCACTGAGCGTGACCACCTCGAGTAGTCATTAGGAAGTCTACCTTCTCGTCAATGACTGACTCGATGCTGCAGTAGTGTGTCTGGTTCTTTGACCTGAGGATGCATCGACAGTTCACCTTGAGGGTGTTATAGTTTGACTACACCATTACTCGGTCTCCTAGCCATATGGAACCCTGAGGTGTATGTTGGCTATGAGCATGTTCATTGTAGGAACTGGATTGCATCAAGATGGGAATCTATCTACCTCGGTGGTAGAGGAGCAGCCCTATGATGATCATGAGAATCAAGTCCAGAAGCCCATGGCCATGGCAGAGTGAAATAATAGAAAGAGTTTCTATTTAGATTTTCACATTGGACTCGAATCGAATGATTACATCATATGACAGAGACTAGGGTTTGACGAGTTCACCTTAACCCTAATCTGATCGGGGCTCAAGATAGAAGAACTTGAATCACACAGGTAGCTGCACCAAGAGGTTCGCATTCAGCTCTGATGGGTTGCCACCATATACTGCTAGGTGTCACTGGTGGATTTTGGGAGCAATTAGAATGATTTAGATGATCGATTCATTCTAGCTGTTTGAATCAGAAAGAGTTTTGATCCATCGAAAGGAGTTTCGATTGATGTCGGCGATAGAGATCATGACATATCCCATGACCATATAGAACTGAACCTAATTACTGGATCACACAAACAACAAGGGTTTAAATTTGGTGATCATCAATTGAACTAATCCAGTTCAATTGATCTTGAATGAGATTCAATTAGGTTCAAGAAAATCGTGCTAGCACTCGATTGAACCTAACGTTCTTCTTTTACTATCATAAATAGTTGTCCTGACTGAGCCAAAGGAGTTTGTGCTCGATCAGAGGCCTTCACTTGGTCTGACTGGAGCTTGTCCTAGAGTCAGAAAAGGGTTGTCTTATTTTGTAAGATAATACCTGCCATTTTTGGTCACCTGCCATTTCTCATCCTTTGACTTTGGTCAAAAGTTGAACCTTTGACTGGATCAAATGTTGACCATTGATACTTTGACTTCTGTCCACGTGTCATGCACACCTATTAGAGAGCTGGTGGGGGCTTGTCCCCCCTACCAGAACCTGGCAAGGAGGAGGGCGCACGCCACCCTTGGCGTGTGCCCTAAGTTGGAGGCGCCCAGGAGTTCCTTGTTGGATAGGGACTCCATCTCCTTTTTGGATTTCAATTAGACTTCCTCCTAAGAACCAACTTTGACTGGTCTTAGGTGACCATCTAAGGAGGAATCCAGGGGACTCTATTCTCACCAATCAAGATTTAGATTCTGATTTCACAAAGGGATTGTGATTGGTTGGGAAGAAGAGGAGTTGGATCACGCATAGTCTATAAATAAGACCCTACGCCCAACTCAAAAAGGCAATTGAATTCTCTACACCCCAAGGCTGTCTCTCTCTCCCTCCTCCATGCCAAGCCCATCTCCTTCCTCTCCTCTCCATGCCCAAAGTAGTTTGGGATTTTAGTTGGTGCAATTCAGATGAGAGAAAGGTGATAGAAAGCTAGAAGGCTGCACTGCTGCAAAGGACAACTGCAGATCTTCGAAAGGTGTTTTGAAGATCCTCCAAATTAGATTCAAATCTAATTTTTGGAGACATGATAGAGAAGAAGAGGATCTCCTAGATCCAGCTTGAGTGGATACCGATAGAGGCCAGGCACTTGCGTGGCTAGATCCAGAACCTTCCGCTGCTTATACAGGATCATCAACGGGTAATAGGATTACCCTACATCAAGGTAAATTAAATTTGATTTAATTTATTTAGATTTTATTTTAATTATTAGAATAATAAGAATTAGATCTGAAATATTCTAGATCTGATTATGGATCAAAGAGAAAATTTTTTAAAATATATCTCTTGATCCGATCAGATCTGAACGAACCTAGTCCGGGAAATCAGGATTTTCCTTCAACTGGTATCAGAGCCAAGGTTCTAAAAGTATTTAGATCTAATTTTAAATTTATTTTAATTAGAAAATAAGTGATTTTAGATGTCACATGAGATGTGATCAGATCTAAAATTAGAAAAAATTAAAATTAAATGATTTGGATCTAAGATTAGAAAATATGCATGACTAGTTCTAAAATAGAATAGTTCTATAGAATAGTCTTGCATGTTTTAATTTAATTTGATTAAATCATATTTTAGATCTATTTATTTACTATTTTTTGATATTATAATTATTATAATAACATCTAAAAAATAGCAAATAAAAATTATTTAATTTTAAACATCATATGAGATATGATTGATGCATGTCTAGACTAGTTGTAGAATAGTTCTACATAATTATCTAGATTAGAATTTATTTTGATTAGATCAATTTAAATCTAATTTTTTAGATTATTATGAGATAATTTAGATCTGAAAATATGCATGATTCGATACATGAGATGTATGCAAAATATGCCATGATTAGATCTAATTTGTATATGAGATATATGATATAGATCTAAAACTATTTTGTAGTATTGCATGTTCCTGATTAAGGCATTCCTCTTGGCCGTCCGGTCATAAGAATGAAGAAGGGTTTAAAGGCCCTCTCCTTCCCATTCGATGGGGTGTTCTTATGATGTGTAGGGGTGCTGCGTGTTCGTCCTTAATCAGAAATCCAAAACTTACTTTCTGCAAAACCCTAGATCCTGAAACCCTAGGATTTATTGTGCATATTTTGTTTATGAACCCTACTTAATTAAGAATTAAGATTATGGAATATTAATTAGGTCTAAAATTGAGAATTTCAGATCTAAGACATATTCATAATACTGGGTTCGGGCTTGGGTAGCTCAATTAGGTCTAAGCGGTTGATCAAACCGAATCAAGAGTTGGTTAGATGGGATCAACAATGCTTAAATTGACCAGCCTAATAGGATTAAGTCTGGGTCAAGATCGAGTCACGATCAAGCAAGACCTAATTAGGCTCAGAGGTTAGAGTCTGGATTGTAGGCTAACCCAATTGGTTCTGACTCAATAATTTGGTGTCTAAGGTAAGTTTGGCACATACGACCGACTGGTTTTTAATTGGAAGCTACTCGACCTGAATGCGTTCTTGTACGAGTTAATGGCATATTCCTTCCACCGATCTCACTTACCTGGCCATATCTGTTGACACAGTTCTGATTTGAGGTGGTCAATAATCCGAGCTAACCCATGCCACTAGGTTAGTCATAATTGTTATGACTATGACAAGTCTAGTTTAATGAGACCTGAATCAATTCTCCCTAAGAAAAGATTAAGTCTGAGGTCTTCCACCATTGTAGATGTGCGGGCCCTTCCCGGGGTTGATTGTTCTCGGCTGGATACAGTGGCTCAGTTGCACCGGGAAGATGCAACCATGTCTATTAGGCATTGGATGCTATGGCCTGGAGGATGAGTTGGGCTCAATATTTTGGATACGGTGAGAGACTCAATTAGGAATCCAGTCTATGCAAATGGTGGG
Source organism: Cocos nucifera (assembly GCA_006176705.1). Classification (NCBI taxonomy): domain Eukaryota; kingdom Viridiplantae; phylum Streptophyta; class Magnoliopsida; order Arecales; family Arecaceae; genus Cocos; species Cocos nucifera. Next base: position 42,019 of record QRFJ01005690.1, read on the forward strand.
TCTGACTTAACTAAGGAGTGGATCAATATTTCGGATACGGTGAGATTCATGAATTAGAGACCAAGTTTGGGTGCACCATGATTAGAGAATCATTGAACAAGAGTTGTTCACTCATTGGCTAACCCATCACCAATAACTGTTAGGTGAGGTGATGAGTCAGTTGGTGAGACCGCACCACCCACTAGAAATCATTAATCGTGGAGATTTTCGCATCTCTACAGAGGGAGTGTAGGGATCCGAGAAAATAGTGGGAGCTAATTTATTTAAAAATAAAATTCTCTAAATAAATTGGTCAAGTCATAATTACAAGTATCTAACTAGAATCTTTGACTCTCTACAGAAAAATGTCTGCGTCCAACCCATTGGCACGTATCCTGGACACACATAGACTGACCGGACCCAATTATAAAGATTGGCTCAGGAACTACAAAATTATTTTGGGTTTCGAGAAGTTAACCCATGTATTGGACCAGGACCCTCCCACCTTACCAGCCTCGTCCATCCACTGAACAGAGAGCGTCTCTGGAAAAATGGATTGACGAAGATAATAAGGCCAGATACTACATGTTGGGCTCGATGTCTGATGAGCTCCAGCGCCAACATGAAGATATCGGAGACTGCTCGCCAAATGTTGGCTCACCTACAGGAGATGTTTGGTGAACAGAGTCGCGCAGCCAAGTATCAAGTCACGAAATGACTTTTTAAGGCTAAGATGCATGATGGGCAGTCAGTCCAAGATCACTGTCTGATGATGATCAAGGACATGGAAGAGCTTGAGAAGCTCGGTGTGAAGTTAGACTTGGATCTGCAGAATGATATTATTCTGCAATCCTTGACTGATGCATATGGGCAATTCATCATGAATTACCACATGCATAAACTTCAAAATTCCTTGGCCGAATTAATGAATATGCTGGTCACCGCTGAGCTTTCTATGAAAGATTCTAAAGGCTCAGTTCTTGCTATGGAACGGACTTCTTCCAAAAGAAAGTCTTATGGAAAGAAAAAGAAGTCTGTGAAAAAGCAAAAGATGGAAGGAGGAAAGAAGAAGAAGGCAGAGACAAAGCTGAAAGCTGCTGTCAAAGGAAAGTGTTTCCATTGCAACAGCGATGGCCACTGAAAGCGGAACTACCCTACTTACCTGGCCACCCTGAAGAACAAGAAGGAAGGTCCTTCTGGAGGTATGCTCGTTATTGAGTCTAACCTTACGGTTTCTTTCTGCATCCAATTGGGTGCTTGACTCTGGTTCTAGTGCTCATCTGTGCACTTCCATGCAGGGTCTTGAGGATAGCAGGAGGCTGAGGGATGGAGACATGATCCTACGCATCGGTAATGGAGCAAGAGTTGCTTGCAGTACCGTGGGAACATACCCTCTTCCGATACCAATCTGGTATTACGACTTAGTTTTAAAAAGACTATTATTATTGCCTTGAGGCTACGACGAACTATGATTTCTGTTTCCTGCTTACACAAGAACGTATTACGACCTCTTATTAAGGACCACTCCACTGTAACATTCCCTTTCCGAAAGAAATTAAAATTCATGCGAACACTGGTATTCACTTGTCAAGTCTCTCTAGTCACTTCATACCATGCTACCTATCTACCTTGAAACACCGACACAACACCGCTGGAACTGACCAAGACGTACCTAGCCGGCCCATAGTCCACACATGATTCCAGTAATACTATGGCACCTAGTTACGCAATGTACAGATCCCGGCATACACACAATTGGGACGAAAAATGTGAGGCTATATCACAGTCCATCGAACTTTTGAGCATCATATCCAAACTAGTTAATCTTTCTTTCAAGAGCAAATGACTAAACTCCCTTTTGTTGGACATGGGAGAAGGGCCATAGATCTCCTGCCCTAGTACATACTGATTGTGCGGCCCATTCGATGTGCGGCTAGAGGCAATTTTGTCTACTCATTACCTTTACCGTATGATCTGTCTAGGTATGGTATGTGTATCTATGAGACATTAAGTCTGAAGTTTTGAAAATTGAAAGAATCAGACATGAAGTAAAAAACAAACTGGAAACCCCATAAGATTCTTTCGATCAGCATCAGAGGCTCGAAAACCGCTCTCAGCCGCGAATTGTTCCAGACACTTAAGAAAATCAATCTCACTGGACTCCACCAGGAACTCCTTCAAGCTCAACGGGTTCAAACGAGCACAATCCACGCCACTTTATTGGATATCGTCGACTCACATGAGAGCCATCTCACACACCCCCAAATGATTTCTTTCGGGACACTCATTATTAACTTCCAATCTATTTATGAATAGCAGTTCCCTCTAAAACCCGCCTCCACACACCGCTATGAATCACCTAGCATGGAGCAACAACCACAGTCTAGCAGTCATCTAACAACTTCTGGGGTTGCTCCGGCTCATGTCGCCATAAAAACAACAAGCGCACAAAGCAGTTCACGGCCTTTAGCAGCTCACTTCCCGCACAGGATATCCTAAAAGCACAAGTCACTAGGGACACTATCTCTACATTCCAGAACACCCACAAAATGTGATTGTGAGTCGACACTGCCATTATTTCTTGAAAAATAGTTTATCAGATAGTTGGCATTGGAAAGCAGATTAAGCTTGATAGAAAGTCTCACAAGAGCAGAATAGACTTAAGGACCAAGGGTTGAACCAAATATAGGTTAGCCACATCAACAGAACCACTATCCCTTCCCACCTTCCCAGTAGATCGGAAAGCAGTTCCACATACCCCCTTCGAAAAAGATACTCCTAGGTATCTATTCATTCAGAGGATGTAGCAAGAAAAATGTTCCTCGTAGGTAATGGTGGCTCATGGAGAGATCCCCAAAACCTACAACCGAGCAGACACTCAGATAATCGACTCTGCAGAACCAACTGCTCGAGGGCAATGAAGTCAGGACGATCGCCCTCGATCACCTCCCCAATCCATGTCATGGGACCCCCCTTGGGTAGAATCCACCCCAGAAAGGTATAATACCCTTACTGGTGTCAAATGGATCTTCAAGAAAAAATGGTGCAGAATGGAAATGTGGAGACATTCAAGGCCTAAGACTGGTGGCAAAAAGGTTATATCAACCCATGTGAAAGAGCATTGACTATCAGGCAACAACTTATCCCGACATATGCTAACAAAATCACTCCGCACATTGACTTGCGAATTGAGACCTATTTCCGATTTATGAAATATCGCAAATGGATGTAAAACGCATTCCTAAGGATATCTTTGAGAAATATCTATTATGGAACAGCCCTAGGTTCACATCCAGTAATACTGATACCAAGGTTTGCAGCTGCCAAAGGTCCCATATATGGACTTAAGCAAGCATCTCGGAGCTGGAACACTCATTTTAATGATGTTGACAAAATTTTGGTTTCATTTCAAAAATGACAGAGGAACCTTGTTTTCCAAAAGAGGTCAGTGGTGAGCGCTGATTGTCTTCCCGTATTGTATGTGGATGACATCCTCCATTTTATTTTTATTGGAATATATTCCCATGTTGACATCAGAGCAAGATGTGTTTGTGTGCCAAGGGAATTCTCCATGAAAGACCTAGGTGAAGCCATCCTTTATTTAGGACATTAAGGTCTATAGGATAGACCGATATAGGATGCTAGGACTTTCACAGAAGATTTAATAGAGGAGTACTAAAGAGGTTTAGTATGGAAAACTCTAACAGAGGCGGCATCAATACACCTCAAGCACACGGATCATGGTACCTTCATTTCAGCAGCATGCCCCAGCACACACATGAGGCAAATAAACCGAGCACAATCCCTTACTGCCTCTCTACAATAGGCCAGCCTCTGTATGCCATGCACTATGTTACACCCGACCCGATATACACATGCTTTTGCTCGCTCACAAGCAGATATCCAGTCAAATCCAGTGCAAGCCACCACTGGACTTCTAGGAAAATGCTATCTTAAGTTAACTTAAAGAACTAGGCTAGATCGTTTGTCTGCCACGTAACCCCCGGAGAACTCCAATCAGTAAAACGATCAAACAACCTCGGACTTCATGCTGACTCATACCGATGATACGCCCACAGTCGACATCTGGAAGTCTCGTCCTGTGCAGATTGATACGCGGCAGCATGCTAGCTGGAAGAGCTTCCAAGCAAACTGTAGATATAAGCAACATTCAACCCCCACGGAACAGCCAATAATCAAAATCGCTGCCATCAAGAGCTGCAAAGGACAACGCATTCTCGGCTACAACCAGAAATTGGCTGCAGAAATGGAGAATCCATCAGATGCATTCCTCTTACTGCGACAACATATGGCGCATTATGCCCTGGCTAAGAGACCGCAGGTCTCACACAATCCAAGCACAGCCCAGCGGCGATATCATCTCATCCGCGATTACCTTGTAGAAAGGTTACGTTGAGGTCAAGAGAGTCAACTCCGAGATAATGTGCCAAGAACCCCTTACAAAGCCGTTGGGCCAGCAGAAGATCTTAAGCCCACCTTGAGAAGATGGGACTTAGACTTTACCGCACAATGGCTTATCTCAGGCACAAAAGTTGGAGATTGTATCAAGACTATAAATGTCCATAACAAGCCAAGAATTCGGCTGACCTATGTAATTACACTCTCTAGGGGCAAACCATATATAATTTGCACTTTAATTAAATGAAATAGGTTTCTCTATATAATCGTGTACTTTAGTGTCTGTGATAGCATCATCACCTTGAGCTTACATAGTGAGATATCATCTTCTGAAAATTTAATAACTCTTAACACATGAAGATACCTCAATTTAGACTGATCACTAATCATAAACTCATAAACACAGCTCCGCAACCATACGACATCACGGAGCGATGCGGATCTGATCTCAGGAGTAATGTTTACCCACACGCCCCTACCATCTAGTAGCCATAGACCCTCCTGCGAGTCCTCACGGGCGCGACGACCAAACACGCCAGAGCCTGAGCAGTACAGGTACTCCCACGTAGCCCACGAACCAGACACACGACCACCCGAGTCACCCCCCAGAACCTCATTAACGAAACTAGTAGCTACCTTCGCAAGTCCATGACGCACTACTGATGCCTCAGGCTCATGGTACGGTCTAGATCGAGATCGCACGCCACGTACCCCATCTTTGACCGCTCCATACGAACTGAATCCTCACCATATTTGAACACAACAGACATTACTCAGATTGCTCACATCTACCGCCACATCTCCCACAGCCATCACGAGACACCCTGAAGTGTAGTTGGACTATAGCATGTTTCATTGTAGGAACTGATTGCATCCCAAGATGGAAATCTTAATCTACCTCGTGGTTAACCCCCGGGAAGTATAAAGCACCTATATGATCATGAGAATCAAGTCCCAGAATTCCATGACGACCACATGGATAGAGTGAATAACAGAAAGATTTCTAATACTTAGATATCCACATTGAGCCGCAACTCGAATCGACAGATTACATATCATGACCACCCAGCTAGCAGAACTCAGGATTTGACGATCACCTTCAAACACCCACTCGATCCATCGGGGACGCAAGATAGCAAGATACCCTGAATCACACAGTAGCTGACCAAAGAGTTACGCATTCAGCTTACTACGATGTGGCTCTCCACCCATATACTGCAGATTCACTGGCCCCTCGTCGATTCTGGGAGCAACTAGAATGATTATAGATTGATCGCATCACTACTCGCTCTCGAACTAAAACATTCTGAATCCACGAAAGCAGTTCTCATGATAGTCGGTATGCTATAGAGATCTTCCAATCATCACCATTACCCATATAGAACAACACCTAACCTGGAGATCACACCCCAAACTAATCAGTTTGAATCTGTGAGTCTACAGACTATCAGTCTGACCAACTGATCTGACGAATTACAATTGATTCAAAGACTCAACATCAGCACTCAACTACTCGCGAAATCTGACGACTCTCTGAACTAACGTTCTTCTTTACTCATAATAATAATGTCCTGACTGAGCAACCAGGAAGTTTGTAGCTCAATCCAGAGGCCTGTCATATGGATCTGACGGAGGTTGTCCCAACGTACAGAATAGCGTTTTCTATCTTTAAGACCATTACCTGCCATGTTTGCGTCCACCTGCCATTCTTATTCTTGACCCCTATTGGCAAAGTCTACCCTTGACTGGTCAAACTTAACCCCATCCCGATCGCTTACCATCGATCTTTTACCACTATGATGCATACAGTCAGCACTATTGGCCAGAGACTGTAGGCGGCCTCGTCCCCCTCGCAGAACCTCCGCATAGTGAGAAAGCGCGCACGCCGCCAAGTTGGCTGTAGCAAGTAGAGGCGCATAAGGAGTCCATTATGGCACAAGGACTCCACCTCCCTGTTGGAATTTAATCAAGTAGCACTTAAGAATCCAGTTGTGACTCGGTCTTAGCCCACCCTCTCAACGCAGGCAATCCCAGGACATCTCTATTCCACATCTAATCCTAGATTTAGCCACCTGATTCTCCACACAAGAAGTTGCTTGACTGGCTGAGAGGAAGAGGAGTTGGATCAAAAAGCAGGTCTATAATAAACTGCGCCCACACCCATCACATCCCGCCCAATCCAATGCGAATTCAATCACCTCACGCAAACCCAGCAACCAAGCATGCCTCCCTCCCTCACTTCACCATACCCATAGTTCTCTCATCTCCCCTTGCTCTCCACGTCCAACCAGAGTTTGGACTTAGCTGTGCGTCGAGATCTCAAGGTAAAGGTCGATCCACAAAGCAAGCAAACGCTGCGCTGCGACAAAAGACTGACTGACCACATCTTACCAAAGAGCTTTGAAGCATCCTCACCAGATCAGATCCAATACTGACTATTTGAGACGATAGTGAATAGAGAAGAAGAACTCCAGATCCACTACCAGTATTACCGACTGAGCAGGCCTGCAGGTAGAATGCCAGCAACCCTCAGCTACACACTCCGCACCTCCCGATCGCACAGGTACCATAGGATTAACCCAAATCAGGGTTAAATTTAATTGATTAATTTATCTTATTTTTATTTTATTTATAATAATTAAGAAATCAGATCTGAAAACAATCAAGATCTGATTGAGATCAATAGAAAATTTTTTAAAATATATCTCTTGACTAGATCAGATTCTGGACGAACCTGGACCGGAAATCAGGATTTCCCTTTCATGGCGTGCGCCGCTCCTCTTAGCCAGGTTTCTGGCAGGGGAAATGCCCCCATCAGCCCTCCAATAGGGGTGGACACATGGACAGAAGTCAAAGTGTCAATGGTCAATATTTGACAGTCAAGTCAACATTTGACCACAAGTCAAAGACGAGAAATAGCAGGTGACCAAAAATGGGTAGGTATGTCTTACAAAAATAAACGGCAACCCTTTACTAACCTGGATAGGGCTCATGGTCAGAACCAAGTGAAGAACCTTGATGAGCACCAAAACTGTAGTTGGCTCAGTCAGGACAACTATTTAGGATAGTAAAGAAGAACCGTTTAGGTCTAATCGGAGTCGCTTAGCACGATTCAACTTAAAACCTAATTGAATGCTCATTCAAGATAATTAAATTGGATCGTTCAACTGATGATCGCCAGATTCAAACCCTTGTTTGTGTGACCCAGTTAGGTTCAGTTCTGTATGTAATGGGATATGTCATGATCCTATCATCGACATCATCGAAAACTTCTTTCGATGGATCAGAACCTTCTGATTCGAACAGCTAGAATGATCGATCATCTAAATCATTCTAATTGCTCCCAATATTCATCAGTGGACACTAGCAGTATATGGTGGCAACCCATCAGAGCTGAATGCGAACCTCTTGGTGAAGCTACCTGTGTGATTAAGTTCTTCTATCTTGAGCCTCGATCAGATTAGGGTTAGGTGAACTCGTCAAACCCTAGTCTCTGTCATATGACGTAATCATTCAATTCAAGTCGATGTGAAAACCTAAATAGAGCTCTTCTATTATTTCACTCTGCCATAAAGCCATGGGCTTCCAAACTTAATTCTCATGATTATCATAGGTCTGTCCTCTACCACGAGGTAGATAGATTCCATCTTGATGCAATCCAGTTCCTACCATGAACATGCTATAGCCAACATACACCTCAAGGTTCTGGATGGCTAGGAGACTGAGTTATGGTGTAGTCAAACTATAACACCCTCAAGCGTGAACTGCCGATGCATCTCAGATCAAAGAACCAGACACATCACTGCAGCATCGAGTCAGTCATTGATGAGAAGGTAGACTTCCTAATGACTACTCGAGGTGGTCACGCTCAATGCCCTCATTCTCTAACTAGTATCTGTACTCTCGCTCTAGTGTCTCCACACCGTAGACTCAAGACTCATCTACTAAAGAGAAGCAATTGTACACTAACCTTCCGGATCAATCACCATCCTCATGATGATCCTATGGTCAGGAGCATTTTATGAGTTAATAATAATTATTCATGTCTTAAATTTTCAACTCTTGAAAATATGAATTATCATTACCATTAACTGAAAAGATGTATCACGAATACTAAATACACATATGTGATAGAAAATAACCTATTTTATTGATTATAGTCAAAATTATAATTTGCCTCTAGAAGTGTATTAAAAGTGTCAGCCAATTCTGGCTTCTAGGGCACATATATTTAACATTCTTTCACTTACTTAAAGCCAATTTGCTACAAGTCTAAGTCCCATCTTCTCAAGGTGGGCTTCGATCTTCTGCTGGCCCAACGGCTTTGTAGCGAGTCTGCCACAATGTTGTGGAGTCGACTCTGCTTGACCTTGACGTAAACCCTTCTCGAGGTAATTACGGATGAAGGTGGTATCGCCGCTCAATGTACTTGGATTTTTTGATGAGACCTTGCGTCTTAAGCAGGGGCTGTGGCACCATTGTTGTTGCAGTTATAGAGATGGCATCTGATGGCATTACTCCCAATTTCTGCAGCAAACTTCTTACACCAAAATGCTTCCTTCACAGCCCTCTGATGCAGCGATATATTTTGCTTCCATGATGGAACTTTGCTATCATGGTTTGCTTGGAACCTTCCAGCTGACAGCACCATCATTGCACACAAACAGGACTCCCAGATGTCGACTTTCGATCATCTACATCGGACATGAAATCCGAGTCTGTGTATCCCTGGACTTTGAGTTCTCCGTTACCAAAGGCCAACATCATATCCTTAGTTCTTTTCAAGTACTTAAGGATACATTTCATAGAAGTCCAATGTTCTTCATCTGAATTTGACTGATATCTGCTTCAGACACTCACAGCATGGGTTATATCAGGTCATGTACATAGCATGGCATACATGAGGCTCCCTATTGCAGAAGCATAAGGGATCTTGCTCATGCATTCTATTTCCTCAAGTGTGCTAGGGCACATCTTCTTAGAAAGATGAATACCATGTCTGAAAGATATTAATCTCCTCTTAGAGTTTTTCATACTAGACCTCTTTAGTACTTCCTCTATATACATCTTCTATGAAAGTCCTAGCATCCTATTTGGTCTATTCCTATAGACCTTAATTTCTAGAATAAAGGATGCTTCACCAAGATTTTTCATGGAGAATTCCTTGGACAACCATATTTTCACTATCGTCAACATGGAAATATCATTCTCAATAAGGAGGATGTCATCCACGTACAATACGAGGAAGACAACAGCGCTCCCACTGATCTTTTTGAAGACACACGGATCCTCTTCATTTTTGATGAAACCAAACTTTTTGATCACATCATTGAAATGAGTGTTCCAGCTCCAAGATGCTTTCTTAAGTCCATATATGGACCTTTGCAGCTTGCAAACCTTGTGATCAGTATCATTGGATGTGAAATCTAACGGCTGTTCCATATAGATATCTTCCTCAAGATATCCATTCAAGAATGTTGTTTTCACGTTCATTGCCATATTTCATAATCGAAAATAGGCTACAACGGCAAGCAATGTGCGGATGGATTTAGCATAGCACTGGGAAAAAGTATCCTTAATAGTCAATGCCTTCGCGTTGACTATAACTTTTTGCCATAGTCTAGCGTTGAATGTCTCCACATTCTCCCATCTGCACCAATTTTCTTTGAAGATCCATTACACCAATAGGTACTATACTCTTCTGATGGATCTACCAAGGTTCAGACTTGGTGAGTGCATCGAGTCAATTTCTGACTGCATTGCCTCTTGCCATTTCTCGAAGTCGATATCTGATATCGCCTCGTTGTAGTTTTGGATCATTACCATGAAGCACCATTACCTACGAGAAATATTTTCTCTACTTTCTTGAAATAATACCTAAGTATCTTCAGAGGGATGGAAAAGTCTTTCCGATCTACGAGGTGGAATGAGGGTAGTGTTCTTTTATTGGCTCAACGTGATTTGGTTCTAATTGGTCTTATCTCATTGTTACTTATGAGACTTTCTAATCAAGCTTGATCTGCTTTCCAATTGCCTGTTCTGATAAACTATTTTTCAAGAAAGATGGTATGTCCACTCACATCACATTATGGCCTTCGAAATGTAGAAATAGTCCTAATGACTCTTTAGGATATCCTATGAATCAAGCTCTGAAGGACCTAAACTCTAACTTGTTCGCTTGTTGTCTTTTGACATGAGCCGGACAATCCCAAATTCTGAGATGACTCAGACTTGGTTTCTTACTGTGTCATATCTCATACGTGTGTAGAATAGTTTTAGAGAGAAACCCTATTCAGTAGATAAATTGAAGTTAACAATGAGTTCCCCAAAAAAATCAGCGAGGTCTGTGAAGCTCAATATGGATCGGACCATATCCAATCGATGTGCGATTTCTCTATTTCTGAAACCCCGTTGAGTTGAGTGTTTTCTGATGGGTCCATTGAGAGACTCATGCCATTTTTTTTTGAGATAGTCCAGGAATTCCCGGCTAAGGATTCACCTCCTCGGATCTGATCGAAGAACTTAATGGGTTTTTCAGTTTTGTTTTTCTACTTCATGTCTGAATTCTTTGAACTTTTCAAAACTTCAGACTTGTGTCACATAAGATACACATACCCATACCCAGACAGATCATCGATAAAGATAATGAAGTAGATAAAATTGCCTCTAGCCGGCACATTAAATGGGCCGCACACATCAGTATGTACTAGGATAAGGAGATCTGTGGCCCTTTCCCCATGTCCAACAAAATGGAGTTTAGTCATTTTGCCTTGAAGACAAAGATCACAAGTTGGACATGACTTGGAAGTAATGGACTTCAATAGCCCATTTTTCTCTAATTTATTGATCCTATCTTCTACTATATGACCTAATCTCAGGTGCCATAGATATCTATCATTTGGACTATCCCTAGGTCATTTAGCATTCATGTTTTGCTCGATAGTTAGAATAGATACATCAATATGTAGCTGATAAATACCATTAATAAGGAAACCATTTGCAATTTTATTTTCTTTCATAAAAGAATATTACAATGGTCCTTAAAGAAGGTAATCACATAGCTTCTAGTGCTAAGCATGAAATAGAAATCAAATATCCTATTAGCTACAGGCCACATAATAATAGATTTCAAAACTATAATCTAAATCAGATGGTAATCAAAGAGGGTATTTCCACCGCCACTCGAGCAACTTTGCTCCATTATGATGTGTAGGATCTGTCTCCATCCCTTGGCCTCCTGCTATCCTCAGACCCTGCATGAAGATGCACAGCATGAGCATTGGAACTGAGTCAAGCACCCAACTGGATGTAGAAGAAATCGTAAGGTTAGATATGTTAGATTATGTGCCCTAGAAAGCCAAATTGGCTGACACTTGTAATACACTTCTAGGAGCAAAATTGTAATTTTGACTATAATTAATGAAATGGGTTATTTTTATCACACCTGTGTTATTTAGTGTCTGTGATACATCATTTGAGTTATGGTAATGATAATCATATTTTCAAGAGTTGAAAAAATTAAGACATGAATAATCATTATTAACTCATAAACAGCTCCCGACCATAGGATCATCACGAGGATGGTGATTGATCCAGAAGGTTGGTGTACGATCGCTTCTCTTTAGTAGATGAGTCTTGAGTCTACGGTGTGGAGACACCAGAGCGAGAGTACAGATACTCGTTGAGAACGAGGGCACTGAGCGTGACCACCTCGAGTAGTCATTAGGAAGTCTACCTTCTCGTCAATGACTGACTCGATGCTGCAGTAGTGTGTCTGGTTCTTTGACCTGAGAATGCATCGACAGTTCACCTTGAGGGTGTTATAGTTTGACTACACCATTACTCGGTCTCCTAGCCATATGGAACCCTGAGGGTATGTTGGCTGTACATGTTCATTGTAGGAACTGGATTGCATCAAGATGGGATCTATCTACCTCGGTGGTAGAGGGTAGCCCTATATGATCATGAGAATCAAGTCCTGAAGCCATGCCATGGCAGAGTGAAATAATAGAAAAGAGTTTCTATTTAGATTTCACATTGGACTTCGAATCAGAATGATTACATCATATGACAGAGACTTAGGGTTTGACGAATTCACCTTAACCTAATCTGATCGGGGCTCAAGATAGAAGACTGAATCACACAGGTAGCTGCACAAGAGGTTCGCATTCAGCTCTGATGGTTGCCACCATTAATCTGCTAGGTGTCATTGGTGGATTTTGGGAGCAATTAGAATGATTTAGATGATCGATCATTCAGCTGTTTGAATCAGAAGATGTCTTGATCCATCGAAAGGAGTTTCGATGATGTCTTGATAGAGATCAACATATCCCATTACCATACAGAACTAAATCTAGCTGGTCACACAAAACAAGGGTTTGAATCTGGTGATCATCAATTGAACTGATCTAGTTCAATTGATCTGAATGAGATTCAATTAGGTTCAAGGAAAATCGTGCTAGCACTCGATTGAACCTAACGTTCTTCTTTTACTATCATAAATAAGTTGTCCGACTGAGCCAAAGGAGTTTGTGCTCAATCAGAGGCCTTCATATGTCTGACTGGAGGTGTCCAAGCAGAATAGGTTGTCTTATTTGTAAACATTACCTGCCAATTTTGGTCACCTTGCCATTTCTTTTCTTTGACTTGGTCAAAAGTCTACCTTTGACTGGTCAAACGTTGACCATTCACCCTTTGACTTTTGACCCATGTCATGCACCTTTAGAGAGCTGGTGGGGGCCTGTCCCCCCTCCAGAAACCTGGCAAGAAGAAGGGGCGACGCCAAGGTGGCGTGAGCCCAAGTAGGAGGCGCCTAGGAGTCCTTGTTGGACAAGGACTCCACCTCCTTTTGGATTCAATCAGAGGTTCTACTAAGAATCCAGTTTGACTGGTCTTAGGCGCCCTCTAGAGGGAATTCAGGGGTCTCTATTCTAACCAATAGATTTAGATCTGATTTCACAAAGGTTGTGATTGTTGAGCGGAAGAGAGTTGGATCACAAGAGGTCTATAAAAATAAGACCCTGGCGCCCAACCCTAATCCTAAGTGAAAAAAATGCTATTAGACACGCCCCAAGGCTGCCTCTCCCTCCTTCTCCATGCCATATCTCTTCTTCCTCTTGCTCTCCAGTCAAAAGGTGTTTTGGACTTAGTTTGGTGCGATTCAGATCAAGGAAAGGTGATCAAAAGCAAGAAGCTGCGCTGCTGCAAAAGGACGACTGCAGATCTTCAAAGAGTTTGAAGATCCTCCAGATCAGATCCAGATCTAATTTTTGGAGGTTGATAGAGAAGAAGAGGATCTCCATATCCAACCCGAGTAGATTACCGATAGAGGCCAGGCGCTTGCGTGGCTAAGATCCAGAACCTTCCGCTGCAATCAGGATCATCTACAGGGTAATAGGATTACCCAAACCAGGTAATGAATTTGATTTAATTTATCTTGTTTTATTTTATTTATTAAAATAATAAAATCAGAATCTGAAATATATCAAGATCTAATTAAGATCAAGAGAAAATTTTTGAAAATATATCTCTGTTGATCTAATCAGATCGTGACGAACCTGGCATCGGGAAATCAGGATTTCCCTTCAACTGTATCAGAGCCATGTTCTAGATTATTTAGATCTGATTTTTAATTTATTTTAATTAGAAAATAAAGTGATTTCAGAGTCACATGAGATGTTTCAGATCTGAAATTAGAAAAATTAAAATTAAATGATTTGGATCTAAGAACATGAAGATATGCACGACTAGTTCTAGAATAGAATAGTTCTGTAGAATAGTTTTGCATGTCTTTGATTTAATCTGATTAATCATATTTTTAGATCTTCTTATTTACTATTTTTTGATATTATAAGTGTTATAATAACATCTGATAAACAGCAAATAAAAATTATTTATTAAATATCATATGAAGTATGATAGATGCATGACTAGGACTAATTGTAGAATAGTTCTACATAATTGTCTAGATTAGATATTTATTTTGATTAGAGTCAAATTTAATCTAATTTTTTAGATTTATATGTGATAATTTAGATCTAAAAATATGCTATGATTTGATACATGAGATGTATGCAAATATACCTTGATTAGATCTAATTTATATATGAGATAATATTATATGAATCTATAACTGTTTGTAGATTACATGTTCCCTGATTAAGGCGTTCCTCTTGGCCGTCCGCTCATAAGAACGAAGAAGGGTTTGAAGGCCCTCTCTTCCCATTCGATGGGGTTCTTATTGACATGTAAGGGTGCTGCGTGTGTCCTTAATCAGAAACCCAAAACTTACTTTCTGCAAAACCCTAGATCCTGAAACCCTAGGATTTATTGTGCATATTTGTTTATGAACCAACTTAATTAAGAATTAAGTTTATGAATATCAATTAGGTCTAAATTGAGAATTTTTAGATCTAAGACATATTCATAATACTGGGTTCGGGCTTGGGTAGCTCAATTGGTCTAGCGGTTGATCAAACCAAATCGAAGAGTGGTTAGATGGATCAACAATGCTTAAATTTGACCAGCCTAATAGGATAAGTCTGGGTCAGAATCGAGTCACGATCAAGCAAGACCTAATATAGGCTCAGAGGTAGAGTCTGGATTGTAGGCTAACCCAATTGGTTCTGACTCAACAATTTGGTGTCTAAGGTAAGTTTGGCACAGACGACCGACTGGTTTTTAATTGGAAGCTACTCGACCTGAATGCGTTCTTGTGCGAGTTAACGGCATATTCCTTCCACCGGTCTCACTTACCTGGCATATTGTTGACACAGTTCTGATCTGAGGTGGTCAATAATCCGAGCTGACCCATGCACTAGTTAGTCATAATTGTTATGACTAAGCCAAGTCTAGTTTAATGAACCTGAATCAATTCTCCTAAGAAAAATTAAGTCCGAGGTCTTCCAACATTGTAGATGTGCGGGCCCTTCCCGGGGTTGATTGTTCTCGGCTGGATACAGTGGCTCAGTTGCATCGGGAAGACGCAACCATGTCTATTAGGCATTGGATGCTATGGGCTGGAGGATGAGTTGGGCTCAATATTCCGGATACGGTGAGAGACCCAATTAGGAACCCAGTCTATGCAAATGGTGGGTCTGACTTAACTAAGGAGTGGATCAATATTTCGAATACGGTGAGATTCATGAATTAGAGACCAAGTTTGGGTGCACCATGATTAGAGAATCATTGAACAAGAGTTGTTCACTCATGGCTAACCCATCACCAATAACTGTTAGGTGAGGGGTGAAAGTCAGTTGGTGGAGACCGCACCACCCACTAGAAATCATCAATCGCGGAGATTTTCGCATCTCTACAAAGGGAGTGTAGGGATCCGAGAAAATAGTGGGAGCTAATTTGTTTAAAAATAAAATCCCTAAACAAATTGGTCAAGTCAAAATTACAGTATCTAACTAGAATCTTTGACTCTCTACAGGAAAATGTCTGCGTCCAACCCACTGGCACGTATCCTAGACACAACATAGACTGACTGACCCAATTTATAAAGATTGGCTCAGGAACTACAAAAATTTTGGGTTAGAGAAGTTAAACACATGTTTTGGACCAGGACCCTCCCACCTTACCAGCTCGGTCCATCCACTGAACAGAGAGCGTCTCTGGAAAAATGGATTGACGAAGACAATAAGGCCAGATTGCAACATGTTGGGCTCGATGTCTGATGAGCTCCAGCGCCAACATGAAGTATCGGAACTGCTCGCCAAAAATAGTTGGCTCACCTGCAGGAATGTTTGTGACAGAGTCGCGCAGCCAATATCAAGTCACGAAATGACTTTTTAAGGCTAAGAGCGTGATGGCAGTCAGTCCAAGATCACCGTGTCTGACAATGATCAGGACATGGAAGAGCTTGAGAAAGCTCGATGTGAAGTTGACTTGGATTTGCAGAACGATATTATTCTGCAATCCTTGACTGATGCATATGGGCAATTCATCATGAATTACCACATGCATAAACTTCCAAATTCCTTGGCCGAGTTGATGACATATGCTGGTTACCGCTGAGCTTTCTATGAAAGGTTCTAAAGGCTCCAGGTCTTGCGTATGGAATGGACTTCTTCAAAAAGAAAGTCTTATGGAAAGAAAAGTAAGTCTTGAAAAAGCAAAAGGTAGAAGATCAAAGAAGAAGAAGGCAGAACCGAAGAAGAAGGTCGATTGGCAAAGGAAAGTGTTTCCATTGCAACAGCGACGGCCATTGGAAGCGAAACTTGCCCTACTTACCTGGCCACCCTAAGAACAAGAAGGAAGTCCTTCTGGAGGTATGCTCGTTATTGGTCTAACCTTACGATTTCTTCTGCATCCAGTTGGGTGCTGACTCTGGTCTAGTGCTCATCGTGCACTTCTATGCAGAGTCTTGAGGATAGCAGGAGGCTGAGGGATGGAGATATGATCCTACGCGTCGTAATGGAGCAGAGTTTGCTGCAGTAGCCGTCGGACATACCCTCTACGATTACCATCTAGTTTAGACTTAGTTTTAAAAGACTGTTATTATGTGCCTGCAGCTAGCAGGAATTTGATTTCTGTTCATGCTTAGCACAAGAAGGTTATGTGATCACCTTCTTTAAAGGACCAGTTGTAACATTCTTATCCGAAAGAAATAAAATTGACAAATTGTTTCTTGTTAATGGTCGTGGTTATCAGTTGGGCATATTGAGATATCCGCTATATCTATGTCATACAGTTATCGAAGTCTATTTAAGGATGCGTGTAGATGTTATCCAAGTGATGACCCAGGGATGGTCTCATACTGGAGCGAGGATAATGTATGCGTGAGGTCAGCCTGAGCATTGGATGGTACAGTGATAAGGATTGTAGCATGAAATGAGTGTGAGGATTAACAAATTGGAGAAAATGGGAGAAAAGATGGGCTAGTTGGTCCATGCACGAATTTTGAGTCGAGAGTATCCAACTTGTGAATCTTGTCTTTCAAGGCAAAATGACTAAAAACTCGTCGCTTTTGTTAGACTTGGATTTGAGAGGGCCCAACAAAGATCTCCTTGCCCTATAGTACATACTGATGTGAGGTGACAGGAGCCCATGTGCGTGTTCGTCATCCTAGTAGGGCGAATTATTTAGTGTTGGCTCTACTTCATTTATCCTTGGGTGGGTTTAGCTCGTGGTTGGTTTGGTTTTTGATTGAATTCTGTCGTGAGGTTAGATGGGTGAGTGTTTGGAGGATTGCTATGGTAAGCATGTTCGGAAGCCTTTGAAAAGTGGCAGAGATGAAGAATTCAGACATCGCAAGTAGAAAAAACAAACTGGAAAACCCATTAAGGTTCTTCGATCAGGATCGAGGAGTGAATACCTTTAGCCGGAATTCCTAGACTATCTTACAGCGAAATGAGCATAGTCTCTCAATGGTGACTCCACCAGGAACACCTCAACTCAACGGGGGGTTTCAGAACGGAGAAATCGGACTCTATTGGATATGGTTCGATCCATGATGAGCTTCAAGGAACCTCCCAAATTTTCTTTGGGATATTTATTATTAACTTCCAATCTTTTTACTGAATAGGTTCCCTCTTAAAACCGTTCCTACCACACCGGTATTGAGATATGCGACGTTTGGTATATGAGGTAGACGCGAGATGCTATGCGCGATGTAGCGCGTATTGTGGGTGTTGCGGTGGGCTTTAAAGTTTGTCGAGAAAGACGAGCGAGATGGGAGAAGGTGTATAGTGTGAGAGTCGCTTTAGTAGTGCGATGCGGAATGTTAGCATAGATATCCTAATAGAGTCATTAGATTTACTATTTCTACATTCAAGAAACTACAATGTGATTTGTGAGTCGACATGCCATATTTCTTGAAAAACAGTTTATTCAAGATAGTGGCAGTTGGAAAGCAGATTAAGCTTTATGAGAAAGTGCTCACAAGCAGGAGAACGAGCTAAGGACCAAGTTGGTGAACCAAATCAGGATTGAGCCAATAAGAACACTACCTCCTCACACCTCGTTGAGATCGAAAAGAACGGGGTTTTTCCCGTCCCCCTGAAAGATACTTAGGTATTATTTCAGAGAATAGAGAAAATGTTCCTCATAGGTTAATGGTGCTCATGGTGATTGATTCCCAAACCTACAACGGAGACGATATCATGATATCGACTCCGAGATAATGGTTGAGGCCATATGAGAGTTCAGAAGATCGACTACGATGCACTCAAACCAAGTCTGGACCTTGGGTAGATCCCACCAGAAGGTATTAGTACCTATTGGTGTAAATGATCTCAAGACGAAAAGTATTGATGCAGAGTGGGAATGTGGAGACATTCAAGGCGTAGACTGGTTGGCAAAGGTTATAGTCAACGCGAAAGAGCATGGACTATCAGGGATACCTTTTCCCAAAGTAGCTATGCCTAAATCCCTTTCCGTCACATTGCTTTGCTGTGTGGCAGCCTATTTCGATTAGATAATATGGCAAATGGATGTGAAAAATGGCATTCCTAAATGGATATCTTAGGAAGATATCTATTGGAATAGCCGCTAGGTTCAGCATCAGTGATACGTTGATCACAAGGTGCAATGCTGCAAAGGCTCTAGGTATAGTTACTTAAGAGTCAGCATCTTGGAGCGTGGAACACTCGTTCCAATGATTGTGATCAAAAATTTGGTTTCATTCAAAACGAAGAGGAACCATGTGTTTTCAAAAGGGTCAGTGGGTTAGCGCTGTGTCGTGCCTTCGGATTGTACGTGGATGGAGAGGTGCGCTCCTTGATGGAATGTGAATTCCCATGTTGACAGTCAGTCAAGGGTTGTCTAAGGAAATTCTCCATGAAAACCTAGGTGAAGCATCCGTTTATTATCTAGGAATTTTAAGTCTATAGGATAGAGCCGAACTAGGATGCTGGGACTTTTCACAGAAGAGGTATCATTAGAGGAAAGTACTAAAGAGGTTTAGTATGGAAAATCTCAAGTATGGGGGGTTTAATACCCTGCATGACATGGTGCGTTATTCATCTTTCCACGAAGATTGTTGCCCCATGCAGTCACCTGAGGAAATAGTAAGCGCGTGTTGGGTCGATGAGCAAAGATCCTTATGTTCTGGCAATAGGAAGCTTCATGTATTGCCATGCTATGTACACGAC